>JAGFZM010000093.1:1039942-1197891 GCA_017657215.1 Limnothrissa miodon | reverse complement strand
TTCATATCAGGATCGCTGTGACCTCTTGCGCCGTTCCTGGCTGGTTGCGGGAGCGCTGCCAGGAGGTTGTGACCCAGTAGCCGGCAGCGGCGCGGCTTTGGGTGCGTCTGCCTTTTTCTTCTGGTGCGTCCGTTGAGGCGTGCGAGCGCGCGTCTGAGGCGCAGCCGGAGTGGCTGGTTGAGGCGGGACACGCTTAGGAAGTACGGGTTGCAGGGCCTGAGCCGCCAACTTCGTCTTCTCTAAGCGTTCGCGCTGGAGTTCCAGCGCCTGGCCAAACAGTGCATCAGCGGAGATCGGAGCATTCATCAGATGTCTCTTCTCCTTCTCTGGCATGGAAGAAAGATTCAGCCAGAGGTGCCTGTCGATGACGACCAGAGAGCCAAGGGAGCGCCCGTCGGCTTTAATGGCCGCCCTGATGGCCAGCGAAGTGAGAGTGGTGGCTCTGCGCAGCTGATGGAGGGTAAGATCTGATGGCTGCGCGGAGGGGTCCGCCACCAGTTCCTCAGACAGAGAGGAGAGGAGGAAGGCGGTATTTAACGCCCTAATCGCCTGGCCTGTACAAATAAAGGCCTTAGAAACAAGCTTCTCCGTGCGCTGGCACGGCTTAGAAGGAAGCTCAGGAGGCGATGTCCAGGTGGCGGCGGAAGATGGCGCCAGACAACCAGCGACCGCATCCTCAACGCGAGGGAGCTGCACGAGGCTGTTGGCGCCCGCTCCGTCCATCTAATAGAATGCCGCGTGACCTTGAATAGGGGTAATGGCGGCGAAGGGAGCCTCCCATGAGGCCTGCGCATCCACCACGACCGTGGGGTGAGCAGGGAGGGGAAGGGCATCAGGTGAGGGCAGCGCGCCGGAGAAGGGGTCGAAACGCCCCCCCGGACAGCGCTGAGACGGGGGCAGGCCAAGCCTGCTAGCCGCCTGTGTAGCCAAAGAAGCTAGCTCAGAAGCTAACTGGGTGGCGTGGTTCTTCTGAACAGGTGGCAGATCTTCCACGGTGGCACATCCTTTCGCGGAGAGGAAGGCAGCGAGCTCCTCCTCATCCACAGCCTCGGTGATCGGGTCGTCTGAATCTTCGACGTGAGGCGGCGAAGTAGCCGCTTGGGCAAAGGCAGCGCCGATGGAGCTAGCAGGGCTAGCCAGGTGGGCCGCAGTTAGCTTACTAGCTGGTAGCTGACTAGCCGCTGAGAAGCTAACCGACGGCCGAGTAGCCCATCCGGGTGCGAGGACGCCGGGGGAAACTCGGCAAACTGGCGGGCAGGAGGAGCACTGACGCCAACGGGGGTGGAAGCCGCCCCTGGACTACCAGTGGAACCCACGAAAAATGCTGCTCTATTGGCAATAGCCGCGGGGGAGAGGCGTTCGCAGGCCGAGCAGAGATCAGGCTGCGAGAAGGCTAGCATAGCATGCTCACTCCCCATGCAGATGAAGCAAACAGCATGGCGGTTGGAGAGCACAGTCAGTACAACGACGAGTTGCCATCTTGCGTCTCGAGGTACCAGGAGTTAGGGACCGGCGTGAGCACTTGGAGCAAGACGGAATCCCTCGGAGAGCTTTTAAAAAAAGCTTTTGTGGTGGGCTTTCAAAAAAGCCGTTGCAAAGAGGTCCTGAAGCGTAAGCGCAGTCAATATATAGACTTTCTGACGTCACGCAGGGCTGTCTAAGTAGTTGCCTGCGCGCGTCAGAGCGCTTACTGCCCTTTTTTCAAAGGGTTGGTTAAAGTTGACTTCAGAAAAAGTAGGAGATGATACGCATCATCCATTCGTACATTTTGGCTTTGAAACGAAAGAGAACTGTCATACCTTTACCACACAAGATATCCTACACGACCATGATGGTAACAAATCAAATTGCTATTGGAATATTATGGCTGCCAGAACATTTTAAATCTTGTCACAAATACCTGTAGCCTACTGTAGAACTTAAAAAATAGCATGTGAAACACATGCAGAGGGGAAATGCTCAATGTGTTAGTGTAGCCTAAATATTGATCCTTTATGAGAAACTTTCAAGGCTTCCTTGATCTGGAGTCAAAATAGCTTTCTTTTTTGGGATAAATGTTGAAGCCAGTCAAAATGTCAATCCAACAAATTTATGCAATGAATGCAACCAAAACATGCATCCTAATACAAAGACCACCACTGCTTTTTTGTAGAGCACTACGTCACGAAACTGAACTGGCCAAATGCACAAAGGAATTCAACTGACAGCTACTCATTTAAGAACCTCTTTGCATTTAAGCACCTCTTCGCACATACCTTGTCTGTCTGCTTCTATCTCGCTGTGTCAACCTCTTGTATATAGTGTACCAGCGTGCGGTGTTCTGTTTGACAGCCTCAACGTGTGGAAAAAGTTGCCGAGTGGAAAGTAGCCACGTAACGTTAGCGTTCTAGAATCTCTGAGTACATGAGGAAACTCGCGTGACCGCGGTTACGTGGTTGGATCACTTGGATCTTGAGTCATCCGGTTAGCGCCAGAGCGAGTCTCTCCTCGTGTTAGGAAAGCAAATCCACACCAAACGCTATTTTTTTCCACTTCTGAAATAACATGATGTTCTGCAAGTAGCCTACAGATGTTGTTATGACCTTAAAATTATTATACAGTTTACTCTATTTTACTGATGTTAGTTTTCCTATCTCTTGTATGGAACAGTTTCTATTAACTTTAATGTCATTTGTGGTGTGAGCGACCTCTACTGGTCAACATTGATATTTCAGTGCATATTGTTTAAAGTTCGTTTGAGACATAATAATAATAATAATAATAATAATAATAGTTATGCGTAATAATACGACCACTACTACTACTAATAATAATAACTAATAATAACCTATAAATCCCCTAGGTGAAATTCAGGAAAACACAATCACTCCGGCTATAGGCCTAATATAGATAAAATCATTAGTTGTCTTCTATTAGCAGTCTATATAATGTAAGGCTATGTTATTATCCCATAAGTAGCCTAGCATAATAAACATATTAGTAGATCCAGCAGTGGTAATAACCATTGTACACTAGGACTAGGAGTTTTGTTGTCGATTTAGCAATACTGACTCAAGTGACTCGCATAACCCGGATCAGTTGAGTGAGTGACTCAGAATAACCCGAATCCTGAAGAGGAATCGATTTTGCCAGGCCTAGTGCGTAAGAAACAAGTCATCACACTACTGGCATGTGCTATTCCCAGATGTAATGTGTGCAGAGCTAAACAGTGCATCATTCCCGGCACACCTCAAGCATCTGTGCATAGTCCTAAAAAGTACACTTGAGAGAGCAAAGGACAGTTGTGTCTGAGGTAAAACGAAGCATAATGACTCAACTTTGTGAAGCACGGAGAAGGGGGGGTGGGGCACAATTTTCTTCTGATAGTGTGAGGCCTTTCATTGTCTCGGTCGCAGCTGCTCTCTGACTGCCATACTAACTAGTCAGGCTCCTTAGCCAGCCCGAGAAGGCAACTGCCAGCAGAATGATGAGGTTGGTTCGGCTAGTGGCATACTCGGCGAATAGAACTGTACAATACAAGGAAGCCTCAGGACGGGATGCAAACTCCTGCGTGACGGGCTCCCAGTGACGACTGATGTACTGGCACTTTCGGTCACATGTGAAGTGCACTCTGAGGTGCACGCGAGCGTCAGCGCTAGGTGGCCATGGCGACCGGCTGCAGCACTGGTGAATAGGCTGGCTCTCAGAGCAGGATGCCTGGCTGTTTGGTGAAGAGGGCTTGAGCTTGTGGATTTTATGTCCACTCTGAGCACCCCTATGCAAAGCCTGCTCTCCCTCTATCAGCCAAACGGAGCCATAGAGCTAGTCATCCTGTTGAGCAATGCTGAAATGGTATAATACCTTGTACAAACAATTGCTGGCAGAATCTCACATCTCTCTCTCTCTTTCGCTCTCTCGCTTTTTGCAAGCGGTGCTGGTTGGCATGGATGTCTCTGCTGCCTGCAAAAAGAAGCGAGACTCACGGGCAAAATGAACCTCAAAAATTCATGGAATATTGATCAGAGCGCTAAGCCAAACACAGTATCTGGACATCACATTGACAGAGCCTGTTATACCTGCCTGGAGAGTCCTGTTGCGTTTGGGCACGGAGAAAGACCAGCGCCGACCTAAAAAGGTCAACAGATTCCAGGATGTTCTTAAGTCATTTCAGGTGCAGTGCACATGGTACCGCAGATGAACTATAAACTACAAGAGGCCAACAGTTTTCTTTGGCTTTATGGCTGAGGCAAATTCCTTAGAGTGGTCTGTTGAAACACACGGTCTAAAGTGGCAAGATGGAAAATGGTTGGCAACCACTCCATACTGCAGAAATCGAATTAGATCTCAACTTGCACACACATACACACTCTCTTTCTGTCTCATACACACACACACACACACACACACATTCTTTCTCTTACAGCCAGGTTATTACATAGGGAATACTGCACATCTCCTCTCAGACTATGACTGAAATGTGAAATTGATGGAAAGTTGCAGTTGTGTTTAGTATACACTGTTTACTGTACGTTTGCAGAAAAACTCATGTGGTAGAGAAAGCTTGTTGTTTGATAAATGGAGATTAATGTGTCACTTATAAAGATCTAAATCGAGTATAATAGGTCTTAAATGACCAATGTGAAAACGGAGAGGGAGGAAAGTCACTAGATTGCATATGCAAAGAGCAATCAGTGTGAGAATGAGCCATGCTGCACACTTTCTAAAGAGTGTAATTTTAATCTCAGTGTGTCACTTGTGAGAACTGAATTGGTTTGTTACTTCATTTATTCTGTGTTGTCGTAGCACCCTTTTTTATTCGAAAGTGCACAGCCATGCTAAACTTTAAAAATCCCAATCCCGGGAGGTTCACAGCAGGATTTCAATTGATCACAATATATTTCAAGCTCAGAAGGAGTCGGCTCTTTTCTCACATCAAGAGTATTATTTAGGAACTGTTTTGTCCACCAGACTGCTCACTATCTTTGAGTTGCAATCCACTCCAATTATCAAAGTCTGTGAAATATTGTCTGTCAGGGCAATGAGACCTTTGTTTTCAGGTATTTTTAATCATTGTCTTTGAACAGTGTTCAAAAGAAAAAGTTGCAGACTTCCTCCCGAAATATACGATGCGTTTCTCATCTCTGCGTCTGAAAAACATCAAATGCACAGCAAACAGACTGTGGGATCCTATTGGACCAGTGTCAAAATCAAATGGGAAACTCAAAAACATAATGATTATTAAAGTGTTTTAAAAGTTGGATGCAAACCACAGTTGTCTTGACATAATCACAACCTTGATATGCAAATCCTTTTTTTTTCAAGTGGATGCTGACAGACACAGAGAGTCATGGTTTTGATGTTTATGGAAATTCATACTCCTCTGACAGATGTATTGTTGTCTAGGGAAGTAAGAACAAAAACGATAAAAAGACAGAGAGAAAGAAAGAGAGAGAGAGAGAGTAAGAGAGAGAAAGAGAGAAGTTCTGATGAGCTT
Source organism: Limnothrissa miodon (assembly GCA_017657215.1). Taxonomy (NCBI): domain Eukaryota; kingdom Metazoa; phylum Chordata; class Actinopteri; order Clupeiformes; family Clupeidae; genus Limnothrissa; species Limnothrissa miodon. Next base: position 1,192,418 of record JAGFZM010000093.1, on the reverse strand, counting down.
TTTGAGTACACAGACAGCCTGTGTCTTTTGCATCTGGCTTCACTGCATCCATAGCATATCAATAGATTATTATTAGGCTGTTTATATTAGTGCAGAAGAAGCACTCAAACCCCATGCTGCTAGGTCCAGTGGATTTCATTAGCATTGCAGATATACTGATGTTGATTGAAGTGAGCATATACATCTCCTTCATCAAAGGTCCTTAAATATCTTCTCCAACATAATAGTATGAGATCATTGAGGTCTATTAAAGGATCATGTTGTGTTTTGAAATTCGAGTCGCATTTCAACTTTTCACCCCATCATTGTTGAGTCTACGTCTACTATGAGTCGTCCAGGATAGACACTACAAAACAAAGACAATGTGACCTCACAGTTGGATTCTCGATATTGCTTTGGACACTTAAAAACCTTTTAAACTTTCTTTTCTGAGCACTCCCGACACCGTCCCTCTCCTGCAGGAGACGAGCCAAGGTGCAACCTTGTCACGTCCCGTCACCAGCCGACGCGTGAGGTGGCTGTGTGATCCCGCCACTCGGCGCTTATGGGAGGGAACAGGTTTCTTTGAGAAGGCTTTTATCTGGTTCCCTGTAGCAGACGGCAAGGAGAGACCAGGCTCATTTGAGGCTTGCCAGCAGTGTGCAGGGAAGAGAAGGAGGAGGGGCAGTTGACACAGCTCCATGCCAGCCCAATATAATATTACTCATAAGGAATTCAGCCTGAGTTAGAACACTGTCATCACAGAGCAAAAAAAAAAAAAAAAAAAAAAGAGAGAAAAGCCCGCAGCATATTAATTCCAAAGCTGTGAGTGACTTCAGAGGCCTCCCCTCCTAATGAAGAATGTAAATTTAAAATGCCTGCTGCTCAAATTGGAGGAATATTAAGGTAAAAAGTGTAATTTGTAAAAAGAAAATTATGGATGATCTTTTTTTTGGTCATGGGTCTCATTTTTAAGAGACATCTTAGTGTTGACAGATGTATTATGGATGGACATACAGGGATCGGTCAATGTCAAAACCTTTTTGTTAAGGTAAAGTAAGAAGGCAATTTTGGAAGGTTCTTTTTCTGTACAAGTCTGGCAGAATGGGGGGTGGGGGGGTGGTGTCTGAAGGGCTGAATTAGTTTGATCAAAATTTAAATACAGACGGCACTGTTGAGATTGATAAAATGCACAGCGCATAATAAAAGTCTCTGTCACTCTATTAATTTCTTCTGGTGAGTCGTGTCTAATGTCAAAGCCCTGGTTTACTTCAGCATTTCCGATGCTGAGGGGAACTCAGACAATCCATCAAAAAATAAAAGTTAAATCCAGCTAGCCTTCAACTTTTATACTTACACACAGCACAAAAGTTCAGCCACCATTTAGATGGGAATTGGAGACACTTGGTTAAAGGGAGATTATCTTTGTGCTTTGTGGTACATTCAAAGCATTAAATGCTGGCCAATGATGTGAAATTAAGGAGCATGTGAATTAGCTACACCCTAAGCTGTGCAGACTTGTTAGCGCTAGCGGAGCCTGGTGACAGAGCCATGGCAAAGGCTGTGCCATCTCTTCCATTTAATTTTCCAATCCACTTCCCCCACATAGTTGAGAGAAGTGAGTTTTGTTCTGGTTTGATACACCGTCTAATGAGTGGTGCTAAGAGCTTGTTGAAATTGTTCCCTCATAATGCATTCCGAGGTCTTAGAACGGGAAAAATTTCCACTATCTCCAGTCGTTCTGTTTAATGTATTCCAGCCTTCCCTCAGTTTCTGTCTTCTACTTTTTTGCCACTTTTGTTCACTTTGTAATTATTGCAGAGTTCAAATGAAATCTCACAGCAAAGTTATTGGAGGAATACAGGCCAGATGCCTGAGCATGCCATCACCTATACACCAAGCACTACATTCCATATAGAACTGGAAACAATGAAAAGAATATATATTTTATATATTTATATAAATAAGATTTTTTGTCGGGGGTGCATATTGTATATTGCATATATGTTATATATTGGGTATATATTACATACATGCAATAACATATGCAATGAAAAGATATAGTATTAAAAATATGGTAGCCAGGTACAACCCCCCCCCCCCCCCACACACACACACACACACTACACCCGTCCAAAAAAGCTCTCTCCCTCCTTTATTAATATGAGAACTGTGTTCACTAATCTATAAGGTAGAATCAGAAAGCAGCTTTACCACTCCATCCGCGGGCTATATGCAATTGTTTTACTAAACACTGGCTTTGCTTTGAATTCTGGAATTGTGTTTGCACATTGATGTCTGATTGGATCTTTACAAATGCATATATATGCAAATGTTCCAATATCAGTCCTTGCTCCAGGCAAAATAAGGAAACAGTGGTTGCATTTTAAAGGGTTTCTCAGCTATCTTGTACCAGAGAGAACAGAACTGGGTAATGTTTAAATTCATTGTGAATTTACTGTTCAGGCAGGGTAGTATTGCTGACTTTGGATTGCATATATTTTCTGAGGTAAAATCTATAACCAAGGTCTTTTTTTTTTTTATCAAACATGCTATCCACGAGAGCAAATGTCTTATTCACAACAGTTAAACCACAATCCATGATTGTAGATGGGAAAAGGCAGCAAGATACTCGGATGAAGCATTGCTCAAATTAATTTCATTCTTCCAGAGCTAGGATGTGAGAAAGATCCACTGTATGAGAGAGTGAATGCATGAATAAATTGCCTGTATCACAACTCCCCAGTAATCTCGTGGCTGAAAAAGACTCTCACATCATCCGCATGCCAAACAGATACTAAAAGTTTGCTGCTGTGAATGGGAATTCACACTTGGATGTGTTGACATGGGACGCTTGTTTTTTTTTTGTGCAATTTACCTATGACAAGGACCCATCTGATGAAGCTCAGGCAGAAAGGAGGGTGAGTTTGGCAGGCTGTCACTCCCAAGCAGTGGCAGCGGAGGAGTTGTTATTGTTAGGGCAAATATGCTGCTCGAGCACTGATATGCAACTCAATTTAGTGTTCTGTTTACATGCTTCATCATAAGGCTGCAGTTAAACACTACCATGAATATTTCAAAATGTGTCAGCAAACAGCATAGTGCGTTTCACTGTATATTAATTGCTGATAGAGCGAATATCTAATCTACTGACAACTAACTGATGATATTAATTACAAAACCAAAACAAACCGTGCTAATGATATTTGTATGGGCCTCAAGGGAGAAACAATATGCTGAGTGTCATTCCCCACACTTTCTGTCAATACAAGAACTGTCAAACGGCAAAACACTGCATTACACTGGGTGCGATGTAATATGCACGGTTTCTGTCTTCCGGTTGTCTCTATGGTTCAGCCTCCATCTACAGTATCTAGTGATAAATGTCATATGGGCATGGTATTGACTGTCAAGACAGACTTTAACAGCAAAATGTATACACCCGGATGCAAGGGTAGGAACAGCGGTTGTTTTTCAAATTGCCACTGGACACAATTGTAGTCTGATAAGCTACAACTAGGCTATGTTTAGGCAACTCACTTGAATAAAGCTATGTTACTGGTACTGTAGAACCAAACTTAGTAGTCTATGGGCTAGGAGGGGTCCACATGCACCCCCCCATGACTAAACTTCATGGGTATGTAGCCCTGGTCCTAAAGTTTAAGAAAAATCATGTTAACAGGAAATCAACTCATTCCAACTATGCGTGGCAGCTCACTTTTTAACGTGTACCACTGTAACTTTAGTATTGAAGGAATAATGTGGATCTCTCCATGCCATGCCCATTATCCATATCGTATTTTATGAATATTTCCTATTTGGCTGCAATTACAAGGTCATTATATGGATTATTTCCCACTAAATGCAAATTTAACCCTTTTACTATTATAAAACTATTCAAGAGCTTCATAATGACATGTTCATATTGACCACTCGGTAAAAAAAAGTCTGCTGCCACGCATAGTGGGAATGAGGGGGGGGGGGGGGGGGGGGGTGTAGCATGTGGACCCTTCCTTGCCCATAGACTATAGGAGAAAAGCTGAGGCCATGGGGCTCTCTGCATAGCAAAACCTTTTGCTGCTAGGATACTGGATGTCTAAGCTAGGTATTTTAGGCATTTTATATAGGGAAACCACATCTATCTAGCCACTTATGTACTTCAACATAATTAGCATAGTCAATGTGCGATGGCCCAACACTGGAGACCCACCTCATCAGGATACACCCACTCTCTAGCAGTACCGTACATCTACACCTAATGCAGATGGGAGACTCCTCTGAAGACACTGACATACAAATCCTGGACAAAGATGACAGACGGTATGAGAGAGGAGTTAAGGAGGCCATCTGTACTTATCTGGGACATACAACTTTGAACAGAGGAAGGGAGGCAGGGGGATGCTACGTCATCATCTACATACCATGCTCATCCCAGGAAGTTTAGCTGCTCTTCGACATAAGGCGGGTATCACTATCTGGACCTTGTGATGATAATGACCAATGCAATGACCAATGTAACCCCAATCTCCCACATGCTAATTGTGTTGATGAATGATTCAGATGATGAGGGGTGTGGTCTACAGTTCATAGTTACACCCTTAGCCTAGCTATTTATCTCTTTCCCATCCACAGTGTAGTACAGTTTCAACTTTTTGGATGAAAAGTAACATTTCTTTAAGCTAAAAAGAAGTCCAGTTTCCTGGAATGCTTTTCTCTACAGGGTTGCAAATCACCCTTGCACATCCAGCCATTTCTAAGAAAAACATTAACAAAACAAACCCCTAAAATAAATACAGTTTGAGATATAAGCTGTTTGCATGATGAAATGGGCCGTTGATTTTTGTGCGCTTTACTACTTGAAACGGCAAATAATTTATTTTCTAACTCCACACAACACTTCCCCCAATCCTTCCCACCCCAAAAATGTTAATAATGCCATGGATGTTTTGAGTGTGCTTTGATAAATGAGAACATGGCCCCTGTGTCTGGTGGGATTCCCCTCCTTGACAGAAAACCCTGCTAATAGAATATCTCAGCTCTGGAAATGGTTTCACATCCTCTCATATTAATTACAAGTGGGAAATGACTTTGTTCATCAATCAAACAATTTCCCCCTGCCTTGTCAAAAGCAATGCAGACACGCAGTGCTTTCGCACAAGGCTTTGTTAACAACGGTATTGTTATGACAGACAGAGAATGGGAAGCAGCTGCCTCTGGTTTATTCCACCGGTGAAGAACTACCCTGTTGAGGTACACAGAATAACCCCATATAATGCCGACACAAATTAATGTCAGTTTAGATCAATAGGGAGCACTGCAGAGATGTCATTAGCACCTAAACACACAAAGCAACAGAGGTAACTTTGGAACAATATGAAAATTTAAAAGGAGTGTCAAATGTTCATTGATTGTAAAGAATGTCCTGGATCCAGAGCCATTAGAAGACACTAATACTACTACTTCTACTACTACTACTACTTGCATAGCTAACGTGGTGCATAAATTCCCTTTCTTCTTTTTCTTCAACAGTTTTTGGTTGTCTGTCTCTGGGAGGCCACACCACTAGGCAGTGGGAGACTGACTGGGTAAGTAGATACATCTAAGTTTTAATATGTAGGAACTTTTGGTCCTGTGGGGACACATCGGCAATTCTTGGGAGACTTACAGTACAGCGGGGCCCCAGCCATATAGTAGGCCCACAGTGTGCAGTAAAGTTTTGACCCTAAAGAAATGGGTCAGTTGGACACAGTTTTTGTGGTGTAACACGAAGACCACAGCAACTGAGCTTGTGAATTACCAGTGGTACATATGTATCAAGGAGTCGCATAATACAAACCATCAAAGTGTAATACTACTTTTCATTGGGGAAAAAAAGGCAAACTTGCTTGCTTTTCTGGTGAGGAAATTTTTCCTTTGGCAATTCCAAAGACAGAAATACCAGAGCCCCTGAAACTTGGTGTGCCTAAATAAACACGTACATGTAGTGCACAGGGCATAGTAGCTTTTAGTCCTCAGATACTGCTCACTTTACATATTCTTTCAAATGAAAACATAAAAAAATAGAACATAACATAACAATAAATTGTGTCTGCAAAATTGCTTGAGAGACACAGTCATCTCTCTGTAGGTAATAATGAGATTTATGTTCGTGCTCAAAGCATGCACACTTAATTCAGTCCAGCGTGAAACATTATTTTTGATGATATTTTCAGGTTATATTAAGTTAGGGACAGGACCACCCAATACTGTGAATCTTTGCATAGAATAATAATGTCTTCCATTGCCAAGGCAGTAGAGTGACGTCAATATCAGTGACTTTTGGGATAGCATGCCTCTGTTCAAATAGTGAGTCTGTGGTTTACTTCTGGTATATTAAAAACTCCTTACGTTGGCTTTATTGGCAATATAATATTTCACAATATTATATTGCTCCAACATGTATTTTATTCAAGGAAGCTATTCTTTCAAGCAAAAACATTTGACAATACATTGGATTTTTTCCTAAATTTTAAAATGGGTTGAAAACTGCATGTGTATTAATCAAATTTTCACTAACAATTAGTATGTAGATGATGAACATGATCAGGGCCTGCAGATTGGTCTACACATTCTTTGAGTGTGAGGGCCATCCAAGTCACTTCACTCATTAGCCACACAAACACATACACACACACACCACTTCACACACACAGACATACATACCTTCACTCATTAGCTTAGCACATACCAGTCTTGGATTTGGAATGTTAGTCTTCAGCTTGCATAAAAGCTACTGAAAATCTACTTTACACGCAAGTTTATTATGTGCCAGATTTTGTGAACACGCTGGGACTAATTAATCTTATCTTAACAGAAATTTTTATCTTCACTATTTCATTAGGAACATGAATCATCCCTCAGCTTTGAGGCGATTGCCGTGGTTTTCTTAAACCTTTCATCACAGGCCAACAGTCTGAGATGGAAGAGCAAGAGCTACAGCATTCCATCAAGTGCCAATTGTTGCTAGAGGCTGTTGTTAGCAACATTCTTTTTGTGGAGCCGATACATCTTCCCAGTCTGTATTGTTTGTCGGACAACTAGAGATGTCTCTGTTCACGCTTTGGTTTTCATTTTCATTTTCAGCCAAGGTCACCCTGCAAAGATAGCCACAGTCCTGCTTAGTAGATGGAACAATATTTAATCCATGAAGAACATGGACATTCACCCAACTGAATCTCCCAGACGTTTCTAGTTATCCAGAGCGAGGGGGCTGCTGTGCTCTGCCTAGACGGCTTTTCTTATTTGCTCATGAATCTATATTCTCACTCCACTGTTGAGCAGCTCTTCAACAAATGGTGCCCCAAATCACTCATGTGACAAATTGACTTCGGCGGGATTAAGAACTGTAATATGACTGTGTGGCTAAACCATCACTGCAGTGGTGACCAACTTGACACGTCGTGCTGAGCCAGTTTTTGAAAACACACTAGATCATTTATAAACAAAGAACAAACTCTGCATCCACACTCAGGGAAAGCTTTTACAGCACATCTCAATGAAAGCCCACTTTCAGGGGGCTCTCGACGCCCATGGCAACCACTCTTGAGTAACATCAATGCTCTAACATAAACACTACAGAACACACACACACACACACATACATTAGTGTGACACACACACACACACACACACAGAAAACGCATACATTAAGTGCCGCTGCAATGATAACGAGAGTCAAATTAGACCAAGCATGCATGCTCCATACACCCCCGGAAGGCAGTTATCTATATGTTTTGGAGGTTGAGTAATATCACTCAACACTCTCATGGGCTGAAGAGGCACTGCAGTGAGAAGGCCAGTGTCGAAAAAAGGGATTGAAGTTGTGTAGGCCACCTTAAGGTCCATGCAGCCACGTCGGCTCACAAGGGATATCACTTGGTTACAGATATTAAGTGTTCGGCAACCGCGCTAGGGTATTACAGGTTATCTTAGACAAACAATCTCTGACAGAACAATTCATGTGCTTAGTTGTCAGCATGCATACACTTTAAACAAACTGCTCTCAATAATGTTGAGCATGTAGCATTTGACGGTTGATGAAATGTTCTAAGAGATCTTTGGTAACACTTTAGAGATAAAAAGATAACAAGAAAACAAACCATGACAAACCAAGAACTAAACATGTGATATGAGGCATGGAAGCTACTTTCTTAATTAATTGTTTGTCAATATTGTACAATGCTAATGATACAAGCTGGTAATAAAGGCAGTGAGAAAGGTTTAAGGTTGCTTACTGTGCTATAATCAACTTAAGCTCGACTAACGCTGTCCTGCCTGCACACAGCTGATGATAGCTAAACTATACAAAACTGTTCAGTTATTTGTTAATAATTTGAGTTATTACCTTGATTTTTACCAAGTTATCACCACAAAATTACCTATCTGTAAAGTAAAGGCTCACCTAGTCTCCAACCAATATGTACTCAAAATTGCAATCTTAGTACAGTAGGAATGTACCTCTAGACCACATTCACAAACTGTCACCTATGCCACAATATCACATGTGAACAGTAGATGGATGGGCAATGTGAATACATTCACATCCGCACAGAGAATCACACCAAGAATTGCATTATGCAAAAGAAAAAGTGCCATAAGGACTGCTTGGTGAACAATCGAAAGAAATGTTAGCAGTAACAAATCAGAGTGCTCCTCTTCAGTATTCTGAGCTTGAGATAAGCCTGACCTCATACTCCATCTTGATATCTTGATTCAGAAGTAGTCCTGCCCAGGCAACAGGCAAGTGTGTTCCTTTCCGCACAAGACACTATGGTAGACCACAGTAATTGCCACAGGCTACCTCCAAGGCCCAGAGGTCTTTCCATTCATATGGACTTCCTCACAGTCCAGACAAACACATTGCCACGGATAGATAAGGTAAACACCTAACCACACAGTGTAGCTTAGGCAAAGGGAGACACAAGGAAACACATCAGTGTCTTATGTTATTACAAGAGTAGAAAGAGACATTGCAATGGGTTATGACTGGTTCCCTCATATCTTTGTATATCAAAGAAAGATTTTTCTAAGACGACAATTTGGCCCTACCGGTCCAAGTATACTAGACAACTGAAAGTGCAGGAACTTAGAATCTCACGTCTACACTCCAAGTGTGCTCTTCATAGAATACATTTTTAGCATACACAATCACACCTCTGATGCTGTCAAATGCAGGTTACATCTTTAGTCTCCCCAAATGAAGTCACAGCCCTTATCATTGCAGTGTGTGGGCACCCATAGCACGTTACACTACAGCTAGAGGTGCAATCACATCAAACTGTGTGTTAAAGGCCCACTATGCAACATTTTTCATTTAATTAATCCGGATGCTAAAATGAGTCATGACACGGCGAACGAACAGTGTAGAATGCGCCACCGTGGCCTATAGCGGTAAATACAGCACTTGCAATGTTCAGCAGCGTGGACCGCCCCCAATAGAATGCGTGCAATACAATGCAATACAGCGGTCTTTAGAGGGAGCTTGTGAGAGAAAAAAAACAAAATGTTGCTTAGCCCTTCTTTGACTCTTCACATTTATACAGGCTTTATTATTACATTCACCCAAATGCTTTACAAGCTAATACATTGAAATGGTATGGTGAATTCTAAATGCTAAATTCTCATCAGCTGTCTTAAAAAAACAATCACAATGGAAATATGTTTTGTTACATATAGGCCTGTTTTGCAGGAGAACAATTCTCTTGGAGGTGAAATGCTTTTTTTTTTATTTGTGCTGCAAAAAGCTTTCATTTTTATGAGAAAATGATTTGATGATGAGACAGATTCAACGATTTTTGCTGCCTTGTGTGTCTGCAAAGATACTCCACTGACTGATGCTCAGACACACACTCTCTCTTTTCCTTGCTCTCCCCATCTCTTCGTCAGTCACTCATGCTGTTTCTGTCACTTGTTCTGAATGCTTCTCCCACTCGCAAGCGAAATTTATGTGATTGCGCAACTTGCAAGAGTTGTCTGTGAGCCACTATTTACATACGGGAGATCCCCGGCAATGTTTTACCTCAAACTTTGTTTGGAGTCTTCTGGAGACTCAGGGACGTCTGTACATGTCTGTTTGGTCTCCAAGACACCCATTTTCCAAGAACGCTCATAAACACTCATTGCCTTTGAAAAAAAAAAAAAAAAATGAAATGATTTAAAAAATTCAGCTGCTGTGGTACACAATTCTGATGGATAGCACAAGCGGAGATTGTGCAATGAATCATTGATTATACATCAGCTTAGTATGCCGCACTGCAAACCCCACATTGAGTTCAACTGGAGGAAAGGCAACCTGAAGTCCCCGATCAATATGAGCAGACCTGTGAAAAATCCGTTGGGTCCAGGCAAAGGACTTTTCTCTGTTCCTCAGGCCGAGGCCTAACCTTTTCAAAAGCAAGGTGTTGAAGAAGCTCATCATTTTTAATGAGGAATTAGTGATCCATTGGAGAAATGACTATCAGTGCAGACTCTGGGAAGCTTCCTTGGACTGATGAAAGTCATATTGAGAGGCATTCATCATGCTTAAATGCAACCATTTGCTTTTATGATTGGTGACACATTTTTGAATGGTGCAGAAGGTTTGAGGAATTAACACTGTCTCTCCAGATAATTTCCAAAAGATTGGATTGGATGTCAGACTGTGTTCTGTTTTTAGGGAGCAATTAAGTTTCCTTGCACTTAGAAACCTCTTAAGTTGTGAGTGCCTAAAAGACGGATGAAAACCTACTACATTTTCAGTCCCGTATAAAGGCATAGTTTCATGCTCAGGGAAGCCAACAGTTTATTTAATTTGAATGAATGCATCCTGTCGGATGTGCAGCCTTATATTTCATGTGGGAATGAAAAATTGCTGCAATTGACAAAACCAGATTCACAGTTAATTAAAAATGTAATTGCATGCACTTAAGCTATTTGGAGTAAGATTAATGTGAAATCGTTAAGCATATTTTGAAGTCCAGATGTTCGTTAAATCATTTTGTGTGAACAATGTGGTGTCATGACGTGCTGAAATATCTGCTAATCAAAGACTGTAAAATTTACAAGAATACTGTATTCTATTATGCATGGGATGAATTAAAAAATCTGACCAGCAAGCCTCAGTCTCTTTTGCCAGCCTCACATCGTTGTTGCATTTGGACAAGGCTTGTTGGGTGAGAACAATGAGTTCCTTAAGTCTGGGATTGGCTTCTTTATTGCATGAGATTAACTGCAGGCGACCAACTGTGATCATATTTAAATACGGGACCCTATGTATATTTTAAAATCTTAATTAACTTTGTCTGTGTGGGTAAACAGAGCTTTGCAGAAATATGCAGAGGACACTGTGTGCATGTGGTGTTTGTAGTTTTAACATTCATTTGCCCACACAGACTGAGAGCACTGTCAAATTCACTGCAAATTTTAAGACTCAAACATTCAATATGCAAAGGGAGAATAATCTTTCAAGACCTCCCTCGGTGGTTAATACAAATATGATTGGCTCTCTGTTTTGAGATCAGATAACACATACTGCGTCAAAGTGGAGGTAAAGATTCATTATCAATGTATTTGCATGCAGACCAGATAACAGGGCTTTCTATTCCACTGGTGCTTTTTCTCAAACACTTCAGGCCGGTTCTGGGTGCGCACACTGACAACGCTGCCATTTTTTTTCTCCGTCACACACAAAAGGATTCTCACTCACACAGGTTTATTTCCATCATAACAGCCTTTCTGAATAATTTCAGATTTTCCACCTTTAGGTACAGCTTTAACAACAGACCTCCGTTTTCCACACCACACTTTTGCCCAAGGTTTCATTTCAATTTAGTAGGTGTAATACTCTTGTGGATCTATCAGGAAGGCTTGTGAAAGCATGTCAGTCATGGCTACAGTATCTCTCATTAAGAGCGTGTGCAGTTGATCACTGGAACGCCCCTCCCACTACGGCATCCCCATACCTCCCTGCAGAACACAGGCAAGTCATTGATCAAGCAAGACAAGCAATCCTGCCTTAAACTGACTCGGAGACAATTGCTATGCTGACAGGTTTGCATAATGCTGCATGTCACCTGATGCTAGTGATCTGATTTGTGGGTTTCTTTTGGCATTTGGCAGCAGCACATCAGAAGCTTTCAGGATCATCCCAAGGTTGTGAGATCACACCTGTTAGGCAGAAATGACCTCCGATCGGCTTCGATTGGCCCGATACTCTTAACGTCACAGTTTTATTCAGTGCTACTTTGCATCAACCTTAAAATAAAGTAACTTACCTGTGTCACTCCACATGCATATATCTAGCCTGCTTGGCAATGTGAAACCTTGCATTCACAATGGTTCACAACAGCACTCTCACAATGTTTCGTGCTAATTAAAGACTGAGGCTTAAGACACACAAACGTCTCATTTGCTGTGGTGGAGCGGATTGAAAGTAAAAAACCTGTGGTGCTAAACGGCTCCCTTCCCAGATCTTTGTTATTCTTGTTGAGGCTTCAGACATTCCATGCTATTGCCAGCCTGCAGCCTTATGTGAGTTTCCTCAGGTCCCCGGTGGTACCTAGTGAGAAGAAGGCAGAGCCAAGAATAATTTCATTCCCATCCAAAGTCCCTCACTTAATGCATTATTAACATTAGGCTTCCGTTCCGGTTACATCAATAATCATTTTTAAGGATTAATACAGTTTGTCAACCAGTAATGCTCTTTGTCAGGGAATACATTGTCATCAGGTGAATAATTTATTGCAATCCAGATACTGACTTGTGCCTATGCCCATCAGAGCTGTTTACCATAGCACTGAGTCTAATACAAAATTCAACAGTCTGGGTATTTGAGCAACTTCAAGTGCTACCAGTAACTGTTCCTCGTGGGCTCCCGACCACTTCGACATCTGAGCCCACTTCAAGCGCCGTGCAATGGCAGAGAACTCATTTTGTTCCAGCAATGCAAAATGGCAAGTCTTTTTCAGCCCTGTTCCACAATGACAAACATCTGATGTGTTATCTCCTCAAAGCCTTAACTGAGCATCTCAGAGGTATCACTAGGTGGCAATATAGCAACAAAAATAACCTGTATTTCCTTCAAATACATCACATTGTATAACAAAAGTTAAATGCAGTTTTTTTTCCAATTTTAAAAGTTGCACTTGGTCACAGAACATTATATATTCTTTCACAAATGAATAAGATTGCCTTTTTTACTCAATGTTGTACATATGATACAGAATATGTATAATGAAAGCAGCGTTGTATAAACTACCTCAAATTGCCACTTCAAATCATACGAAAGTAATAAAAGTCTGTTTAAAGCGTAGCTTGCAGTACAACAAAGATTAGAAGATTTCATTAAAAGACTAGAAAAATTGCAACCCCACACACCCCCACAAAGAGTAAAAATGGGTGCCTACATCACAGACTGTCTTGGATGTAATGGAGTAAAAACATACAATTCACTCAGGATATGTACAGCAGTCAAGTAAAGGAAAGATTGACAAATTTGTAACAACTCAAGAGATCTCACCTCAAGTATAGACACTCCCAAACCATACTTAAGTACTGTAGTTGCATACTTAAAGTAGTGTGAAGTGTTTTCGTCAAAGTACTATACATCTCTGAACGAAAGATATGGGGTAAATGGAATGACACACACTGTAGACATTATGTGCAATAAACCAAATTATTGGAACTGGCTAAAAATATCCTTAAAACAGACTGCTCTCAAATGTCATGGCAATCAATTTACTTCAATTATCATCATCTCTTCTGCCTTGCAAGCAGACTAAGGTAATATTTTGTCATGCAAACCAGAGTACAAAACCAATGGAAAATAACTCTACCAACAGACCACTCGACCGCAACTTCTAAGGTGAATGGGACAAACAAATCCATTCATTTGATTTCTTTTGCCATTTCTAATGTCATGACATTAGTTTGAATAACAGGCTAATTATCCCTAATAACAGGCCCTATATCCATAATTAACACACCTAGTCCTTAATCCCTGTATCAATTTATATAGCAGTTAATTTTAAAAAAGTGTAAGATTTCAACTGCTTTCCACTCATAATTTTTGTATTTTATCTTTACTGTAATATAGACTATGCTTTGTTTTTCATTAAGAAAATAGAAATAGAAAATACATGATACAACCACTGTGGCAATGCAACCAATCATTCTTCTTTTGACTCCTTGGTATACTAAAAGTATTTACCTGTGAAATAAGTCTTAACAGATAAAACATTTCCTTCTACATATACTGCCATATCTCAGAGGCCCCTCTCCCATAAGAATGTGATCTCTGAGACAAGTCTGATGGTCTACAATAGTATTCCTGTATCTTAGAAGAGCTCTCATCCTGTCTGCACCGCTGACAGGTCCCGGGTAGGGAGTTGAGCCGTCAAGGCATGCCAGACATTGCAGTGATTTCTTCCAGCACATTCTCACATTAGCATGAAAACGATCCTTTCCAAAAATTACTGTACACTGATGCATGGAGAGAGGCTATCTGTGTTCGGATCAGATCCGATCTTTTTCAGTCTCTGGCATGAAGGAATGACTTGAAGCAGTTCTAATTCATCGAAAGAAAATGTATGGTTTTAGCCTCTGTTACGATCTGTTAAACATCCTGACATTTTGTCATGTCATAGTACAGACTGAATGTGTGCCTACAGGGGCTCTGTCTCACTGTAAATTAGATGAAGTTTTTTCTGCACCCTCAGTGTGCACACTGAATCCCAGCCCTATATGTCTACGGTCGACTACCTCCTTTTGGACAGTCATGCATACATGTAAAATTAAACACATATCTTTGCTTGTCCTACTCTTGTGTTGGGTGAGTGTGTGTGCTAAGACTATCACGACTGCATTATCTCGCGCTCTGTTTTCCGAGTTGGCGCGTTTGTGGGGGTTCACTGAAGCACTCGTTGACTGCCTGGTTTTGGCAGCGGCTTTTAACATGTCTTTGTGCGCCCATACCTCCACTCATGCAGAGTGATAATATATTTCATTGTCTGGAAACAAGCAAAACTCATCTAAGGACTTTAATAATGCAGATCTCAGAGGACACGTCAGCGTCTACACAACAGCACACTGAAAGGTGTGTGAGTGCATATCTGTGTGAGTAATATTTTGAAGTGACTTGTGAAGGCAAGTATATAAATAGTCTCAGAATGGTGGATACCACAGTCTTTCTTTAAGAGGACGTGTGAAAACATTTCAGAGATTCAACAATATTTCCAATAATGGTTCAGACAAAGTATGGGACTGAGAATTTCAATCAATTCAGGAGTTCATTTTGTGTCTACTCTTTTATGTCTTTGTAGCACAACTGCTAATAGCCATTTTAGCCCATCATTAAAGTAGATCTCTTATCAGAATTACTGACATGTACACAAACCTCATTAATGAGGGGAGCAGTGCTGTGACAAGTTTAGAATTTGCTTAGTAAAGCTCGTGACCTTTACATCGCACACTTCGAATTACCAAATGGGATTTTCATGTGAGGCTGACGAATATCAACCTCAACCGCAGTCTAAATGCCTAGACTGATAATCTCTTCAAATGCCATTTCCTTTCTCTAATAAGACTGTGAAAGCTCCTTCCAAAGGCATGTATTTCTTGTACTCCTTGCATGTATTTGAAAAAAAAAAGGAAACACACTTTACCCAGTGTACTATGTATGTAGGCATCTAAAATAAAATATAGTTGGTAAAATAGCTTTTAGTTCTTTTGCACCTTCAACAGCTCGCAAGCCTCAGTAGACACTTGACGGATAACATTCCTATCTACAGAATAATTGATTTGTTTTGGTTGTGCGGTGGTCTCCGATGTGGGCTATCCCTACTCATGGGCGGACCAAGTGATGCCATCTCCATGCATGGCTGAAAATGTTAGCCTGTCCCATACATGACGTCACTCCTCAGCCGACTTCAAAGCAGCCGTGGGGGTGGACACAAACAAACTAACCACCTAACCACCTATTGATAACAATATGGACCATCTTTTCTCTTTTATTGTAGTAGTAGTTTAATTTATGCCATTTCACCACATGCCCTACTGTTCCTTCAAAGAGTATAACAAATAAACTCCTTGATCCTCCTTCATTTTTTTAAATAATTTCTTTTATTTTTATTGTATTAATGTAAACTCAGGGCATTGCTATAAAAGAGCTCCGTGCTCAGTCAATCCTCTCTCAATAAATAACAGTTGATCTTTAGATGATGGCAATGAAGTCCATGGCCTCCTAGTAACCTTGTGTACTGCGCTATATAATCTCAAGATGGGAGAGAGAGAGGAGAGTCTTTGCCTATATCCTCAACTCATATGGTCCACAGTGTAAAAAATCAAGGCAGCATAGCAGGTTGTTGAGGCTAGCGCTAAGGACAGGTATCTGTGGCGTCTCTGCACTCCTGCTACTGGGCAAGGCAGGGAGTCACTGGACACAGGGCGAGCTTGCACTTGAGTGACTGAGGTTACCCGGGTGACCTTATAAACCAAAATCTATGGCAGGCCCTCAAGGTGAGTGCTGAATTATGCCGTCATTAAAGCCTGAGTAGCCAAGGTTAGTATGAAAAGTATACTCAGCCTGTGCTCTTCTTTGCCAGTCATACATTACTTCTCCTCGCAGACCTGCAGAGATTACACTTTGAACTTGGAGTGCTATCACCACACCTTGGCAGGGTGCAGGTCTACTGGGGCCATTCACATATTGGAATCTCTCACAACAGCCTTTGGTGGGAGAGAGATAGCTGAGTTCCATCATATCGCTAAACATGATTCCCTCCACACTGGCAGCCCCCACATCCTTTCCCAGAGGGGCAAATATCAGCATTCTCGGAGCTGTGTTATCAGGGGATGTTTATATGTGTGATTTTTTTCTAACTGGTACTACTTTACTGAGAAGGTGGAATTGGCAATGGCATAATTTGTCTATTCTGTCAGTCTGTGTGTTCTTTGAAACTAGATCTCAATTAGGTTCTCATGTGGAAACTGGAGGATATAGGAACCCACAAGAGACAATAAATACCTAACTCGCACTAGCTTTCTAAATGGACAGACCTTTAAAAGGTTAATAAAAAAAATGATAATAAAGGGGCATTTGATCCTAAACTAAATCTTGTCTACCTATTAAACCTTGACATATACAACAATACCTCTACCTGGATTTATTAGGCTATAGCTCAAAACATTCTGTGCAGTTACATGGAAACAAATTATTAGATTTTAGGCTGATTATTTACCTTACCTTCATTGTCATGTCATGTTACCTGTCATGTAACCGGAGAAATCTGGTTTTAAGAAATCTGATTATTCCTGCCATGTACTGTAACATGTACTCCAATTAAAGCCGGCTGTATCAGGAGACAGGTTATCAAGATTCTATAGAGCAAATCATTGCGTCATAGAGATTCTATAGAACAAATGAAATCAAAGAAATCATGTAAACATGTATAAGATCTTTTAGCTTAATCAGCCGTCTCTGCATGTAGTATGTAAAAAGATATTTCAGAATTCTGAAATGGTGAAAGCTTTACTCAAATTTCTCTGTGCACGTAACTGCACTGATTGAGTGTTGATATATAAAAAAAATGTTTTAGGATTTTTTTATTTGTTTTGTGTAAAGGGACACAGAATGGAAAACCCTATTCACCTTGATTTTTGTTCAACCGAGGGAGGTGCATAGCCATAAAGTTGTCATGAACATATCATGGGTGTGAATTACAAAAAAACCTGCTTAGTGATGTTATAAATTGTATTTCAGTAAAAATGTGACCATTCTGTAAGACTTACGGTACTGCAAACACCTTATACCTATTCATTTGCACTATTGTCTCTATTATATTCAACACAGGTTTATTCATTTCTTTGACAGAGTAGACAAGACAAGACTGTTCTAAAATTTTCACTTATAATTTGGCCAGCCAGATCCCCTATTTACTTTACTCTTCGCCTCATTACATATGCACTATACATCTTTGGTCTGCCTCATGAGAGAAGTTCAATCATCCACTAAGGCTGTTAAGACTTGGCCCAAAGAAGCTTCCCTGCAGCAGCTCTCAGTGCTCAATTTACCATTTTAAAGATCAGAAGTTTTAAGAACACATCAGCATGAAGAGGGGGACAGAAGGCCTCTTCACCAATAATGTCCCAAGTCAGCTCTTATCCAGCTCATTATCAACCAAGACACACAGTCATTTGACACATTTTATCGAGGAACAGAAGCGTTTCTTTGCACTCTCGCTAGGAGGTGAAACTAGAAGGATTCTAGTGCAATCTAGTGACTACATAATTGCTGTTGAGGATCTAAGAGATGTGAACACGAGAAAAGACGCTGGTGGTGTGACAGCAAGGTGCAGAAAGAATGTGTTGACCAGCTCTCTTAAGTCCTTACACAGAACTCCAACCTACTGCATCCTTCCTTAATCCTATAATCAATTGTCCTTGCGGTCGGCCACAGTCGTCTTATCAGCTGACAAGCAAAAAGTGTCTAGTCATTTTTCACAAGTCCTTGTGAAGTACATTGAGGGGAGCCACACAAGATCTACAGAAGTTGCAATCGCCACTTCTCTTCACACTGCTGAAGCCCTTAACCTCTGAGCGACAGTGTGAACACATGTGTGGATGCTCACCACTGCTGCTATCAATGTTGCCAGTTAACAAGTTCATCATGTGCTGAAAGGTGACTAAACTGAGGGTCAATATTTCAACAAAAGATGTGACAGCCTATAGGGATTACGAGGACTCCTGTGGAGGTCAGTTTAAACTTGCCCAAAACTCCTCGAAAACAACTAAACAGCTTTCTAGTATATAGAAACTACGACCTCCCACTCATGAGTCAGATCAAAAGGCCGTAATGGGAGTGTGCAGATAAGGCTTGTCCTGTGGGTGTTTACTAATGCTTAAGCGGTGGGAGTTGACTCAGGCTTGCCCTGGTGATCAATGATCCAAAATGAAATAAAGATGACCATTTATCAAGGGAACTTTTCAGTGCATTAAAAGGGATTTCCGTCAACCTGTTTGGTCGATGGGGATACAAGGCAATGACGGGGGAGACAAACATGTACGGTGTTGTGCTCGAGGGGGGGTCTTACCACCTACTCTTTAGCTCATTAGCTTTCACACCAGATTGCCATACTGCTCTCAGCCTAACCTTGAATGATAAAGACATTATGTTGTATCTGTACTAACAAGAAACGGGTAGAATAATACCTTTTTAAAATTGAAGATAATTGTAGAACTTTCATCAATTCATCAAAATTCATCAAAGTTAATAAAATAGTGCACAAGTGTATATAAGTGATTGAAATCTTGGTTAGGCCACACCAATAAAATTAGTTGGATCTCGGATTCGCCGCTTGAAAAAAATGCAAAATGAAATAAAAATAAAATTGAAGTCGAACTCACACAAACATAAAAACACTGTGGCTGATAGCTATAATACTGAAAAAAGCATGCTGCGTTCACGTGACGTCGAAAACCAATCAAATCGCGCATATGAGACATATGAGGAAAGATGCCGGTGGATCCTGCTAGGCCAGTGTTTGCAATTATTAGAATATTTGATCAGAAGAGATAAACATTTGACAAGTGCATTGAAATGAAAGATGATGAGAACTTTGCGCAGTCTGCTTGTGCAACTCTGTGGAGGTGAGTTTGATATTTCATTAATTGAGAGGCGAAAAAAACCCATTCGAAGTGTTTCGCCATCAAAATCAATCAATAAATAAATGAATAGCATGTGCCTACGCATTCACATCCTCGCGCGCACACACACACGCTTCTCTTTCTCATGCAAAAAAATAGTCTCTTTTCTAGATTCACGTGACTGCACATTGATGAATGTTCATCACTATCTAATTGCTATCTGGTGAATCAATGCGATTTTGACGTTCTAATGCCCTGTGATGAACTGTGACAAAATGAGCTTGAACGTAGGCTACAGCAGCCTAGACGTAGCCCTAGTCTACATTTTATGTCATACCTCAATTCCACAGCCAGCTTGCTTGGTGCTTAAACCCTTAAATAAATGACTAACCGTCAAACCTTTACATAACATAGAATGACAGAATTATGAATTTGTACATTGCCTAAAACCTGCATGACAAAAAGTGTGCTGTGAGGTGTGAAAGTTAAGTTTATAAATTAGGCCACATTTAGTTTTTCCTTAAACCGGCACTAAGCAACATTCTTTTTCTCTCTCCCGAGCTCCCTCTAAAGCCCGCTGTATTGCATTGTATTGCACTGCATTCTATTGGAGGCGGTCCGCGCTGCTGAACATTGCAAGTGCTGTATCTACCGCTATTGGCCACGGTGGCGCATTCTACACCGTTTGTTCGCCGTGTAATGACTAATTTTAGCATTCTAAACAGTATGAAACGGATTAATTAAATGAAAAATGTTGCATAGTGGGCCTTTAACACATGAGTAAATGTCTTTAATGAACATTAACTGTGAATGTGCTAATTTACCTTCAGAACATTTTTTTATTTTTATTTTGCTCGCTCGCTCCATATTTTTCCTGAAAAAATTCGAGAACCAACTAATTTTATTGGTGTGGCCTTATGTTGTAAAAGCCCTTTAACACAGTGCTGCCACAGCTACTTTTATATGAACGCATCATTCATCGCATCATTCAAGACTTCTGCTAATTGGACGTATTTAATGTTAATGTTAATCTGTTTTCAGTTTTTTTTTTTTTGTCGCTCAAATTTGGTAGCGTGTTCAACTTGGTGGCTTGTTGATTTTGGTGTAGCTTTAGTCGCTTTTGTCACCTGACTTCCAAGTGATTTTACAGCTTTAGACGCTCTTGGTGGAACTGAAAGTAACTGATAATTTTGACCACTGCTGTGCACATGTTTAAGAATTGTTATGCAGGAAAAAATATGTCAGGAGCAAAAGGAGGGAAGATCTTTGAGTGGGCAGTTTTTTTTTCATCCTGAAGGAATACCCTTTGACAATTTTGATCTAGCAACTGTATTTTTCTTTTTAGTGAATCTCGTTGCCAACAAATGATGGACCACCGATTACATTCATTTTCTTCTGTGAAAATTAAAGTAAGCAATTCTGGATTTATGTTACAGTAGAGACTAATAACGTATCGTAGGTCTGTTACAGCCTTGAAGCAGTTCAAAATCCTTCTTTCCCCTCAGACGGGATGAGACCTTTTGACCTTGAACAGCAGTATCCTGGGAGATACAGAACAAGCCTTTCCACTGAAGGGAGTTTTGGACTGCCCTCTTGTCCGCTGCCCTTTTGGCTGTGCAGTAGGGCCTTCCCTCAGGGGCTACTCCTCACACTTTCACGTCAGCCAAGAAAAGACTTCCGATACGTGCTAGATCTTTTTTTTTTCTTCTTTTCTTTAATCTAGTGAAAGTAAATTGTGAGTTTAAAAAAACAAAACAAAACAAAAAGCAAAACAGATATGTATGAAAGATACAAATATGAAAAATCCCACTAAGCTCATGTAGCAGCTGTAGTTTTTAATAGAGAAATACACCTGTTGTCCAAGTCACTATGTGCCATTGGCAGGAAAGAGAACACAGCAGTTTTGGTCTAAAAGTAATTTAATGTGCCCCATTCAGTTAGTGGTAATTGCCAGTTCACTAATGCTTGCCCAGGTTGTATCAAATTTTCACCTTGTTTCTCGCCAACAGCACTTGGTGACATGGAACTAAAAAGCTATGGATTGATTAACACTGGATTTCTCCTTCTAGTCATTTCACACAACCACCACACATGGCAAAGAGGTTCACACTTGTCGGGAAGATGCTACAAATACAAATGAGTTACTGTATATTGAAGAAAGCAAAGGGATTATTTCAAAATATCTTTTAACACATGCCATGTCAGTTAAAAATAAAACAGCATGTTTCAAACAAACGTTTTATTCACTGTAAATTACACGACAAAACATGTCACCAGGTAAGCCTGTCTCAAGGCCTGAGCTTGTGTCAGGTGTAAAACATGTCTTCTCTGATGTGTTCTTTTCTAGATTGTGATAATTCATTTATTTAAATGAGAAAAAACATTAACAACCCTAGAGCAACAGATAAGAGGCCTGCACTCGGGGACCGACGCAAAATAGTGCAATGCGGGAATATTTTGAAGCTCATTGCGGGCGCGGGCAGGAGCGGGACTGCACTATTAGGGCTGTCACTTTTGTGAAAAAATCCCGTTTGATTGTTGAGACATAAGTGTTCATGGAATCGATTGTAAAATCGATTTTTCATGTCCAAAAACGTCTCCATTTTTAACCCCAAATATAGGCCAATCCACGGACAACTAACAGTCATTAGGGTAAAGAGGGCACTTGAGACGCACAAGTCAGCAATATTTCTGACGATTTATTGGCGTGAAGTTCTATGCATAATGACATGTAACACAGGGCTGCCAACTCTCACGCTTTCGCCGTGTGACACACGGTTTTGCCCGTCTTCACACGCACTCACGCCAATTAAGTAGCCTACTATTTCTCTAAAAACTTTAAATCTTGAAAGAAATTCGTCTGCGTGTCAGTGGTGTTTTCTTGCGGAAGCCAAGGGAAGCCAGGCTTACTCACTTATTTCAGAATATAACCGTCATTTAATAAAAACACGTAATATTTCTGTGTGGTGTCTCTTTCTCATCTCTCTTCATTATTTACTGAGCGTTATATCTAATGTGTAAAACAGCGCCGCTCTAAATGTTACGTGGTGAATGAGCGTTGAAAACATGGTACCGCACTCCGTTTCACCAAGGGAAGCCAACTCAGCTTGGCTTCCCTTGGTGAAAAAAAAACGAACGATTAACCAATCAGGTGAGGCTATTGTCAGTCCACTGCTCCCTTGTGATTGGTAAGGACAGGGTCAAGGGAAGCCGTGAACACGTTGGCTTCCACTGAGCTTTAGCTAATTAAATCAGTATCTTATCATCAACGTCATTGAATGAAATAACGGAAGATTTGTTGATTTGTGTTGTCTTGGTAACTTACCAATGGTAAGCTAGCGAAATTTTTAAGCACAATTATCCAGGGTGGAGATTTGGAGTTCTTGGTAAAAAATAATTTTACTGCAGCTACAACAGCAACTCAAAATCAAATCAGACGGCAGGCCAACACCTAAACTGGAGCTCCATACAAAGAGGAAGAGAGGTTTTCGGAGTTTCAATGAGGACAATTACGTCTGTACTGATTGGCTAGCTGGTAGCTGGTGAGCATTTACATTTATTATTATATATAGCCTATATTAACGATAAGGAAAAGTGAAAAGCATTTGTGTATATCACATAGGGCGTACAAGTCGTTTGCCGTGGACGTAAAACTTTAAGCTTCTGATTGAGGACTGAGTGTGTGAATGAATTTGCATATGGCACTGCCAAATGTGTGCTGTGGATGAAGTAGCTGTTTGTGCTTTTGGGAGGGTGGGTGCATGAATGCGATGTTTAGGAGAACTGTGTGTGTGTGTGCGCGGGCGCACGTGTGCGTGAGTGAATGAGAGAGATAACAAGGGTTAGATAACATGAAGCGTGTCCTGGTAAAATGATGCTGGATGCTCTGATGGCTCATCTGACTACATGAAATATCAACATATAAACTGCGACATACGACTATCTGCCCCACCCCCGTAAAACATACGGTGTTGTGTCTCACTTGGCTAGTTGGCTTCCTCGGAAATTTTCCCCACGCCACGCCACTGCTGCGTGTGAACTTGAATTTGTGTTGTGAATGTAAACTCAGTTGTTTACAGGAGGGAACATCTTGTTAACTTTGTGTAACGTTGTGCATGTTTAAAACATCATCTCATAACCATTGTTTATTTAGTGTTAGGCTTTATCTTTTTAGCAATTCCAACTGGTAAGATGTATTCCAAATAAATTGACATTAAGACAGGAAATAATACATAGACATAGACTGAGAGTAAACCAACCCTTTGAATTCTTTAAGGTTTCAAAGATGTCTCGGAAAAGACCAATGCCAGGCCCAGTGCAAAAAAGAAATATGTTATTTTATCTGAAGCCCTCCATAAGATGGCCAACCTGGAACCCTGCTTCAGATTGGAGCCCCCTACAGAGGTCATCAAGGCCTCTAAGAAGGCCACAGGCCAGTACAACATTGCCCACAAATCACATCTGTATTTGGTACATGTGCTTACTGTACGAGCTATTGTGTTATTTTAAAGTACTTATTAATAGTGTTAAAGTTGAAGCACTTTATTTGTTTTGTTTGTGGGCTTTGAATAATGAAAATGATTTCTCCCCAACTAATCTTGTGTCATTTTAGTGCTCTCAATATACTTAAATATACTTACATTTTCAGTGAAGAATTAGTGGAATACCATTGACTGTAATCACAATGTCAATACCGTTCTCTGAACTGAGAACTAAAAAAAACAACACTCTTGACTGAAATAGCTACCTCTGCATTACAATTGCACACACCTGCTGCTATATATTTTAAAGGCGCTCTAAGCGATTGTGTTTGATGTCACTTCTTGTTGACGTTCGAAGTATTGTCAAACAAAACGGAGGATAGCTCCCTCCTCCCCCTCCCTCCCATGCCTCCTGAAAGACTCACGCGCACTAACCCCCACCCAACCCCTCCTCCAAATCCTTCTTGTTGTTTATTGGCTGGAACAATGTTTGTTATGTTTCATTTCGTTTGTTATGCTAGGTTTGCCCACTGTGTTTTTTAGCCGTTTGTGGAGCCTGGGCTGTCTATAGAGACCGCGTTTTTTTACAGTGTGTCCAGGGGACAGGCAGCTAGCAGATTGTGAGGAGATGTTTGCTGTATGTAACAACAAATGTTTTAGTCCTAAAAACGCGTCACATCGCTTAGAGCACCTTTAATATTCTTTCTTTTTTTTCACCACTATTTATTACTACTACTGCTGCTACAATCTTGTGTTGCACTAAAAACAAGAACCCTTACCAACCACAACCTGGAACTACCTCAAGTAGACTAGTATAATACTTCCAGTGTACACTGTTGGAACACTTATATATATGTTATGTTTTGTCTTGTTATATCCTGTATGTAACTTAAGTATAATGCCCTAAGCCTACTTAGATAGATAGATAAATAGATACTTTATTGATCCCCAAGGGGAAATTCAAGGTCCCAGCAGCTTAGAAAAATCACACACAACATATACTACAGCGTACACAGGATGATAAGAAGCAGATCAACAAAACAACATGACTAGATCAACATTACTAAAAATAAGAATAGAATGCAAAAACTATGGGTAGAGATGTGCATGATTGTACTGTGGTACAGTATGGGGTGTGTGTTAAGGTAGTGCAAATGAGCCAGTAGTGCAACAGTGCAAATGAGTCCAGTAGTGCAGCAGGTTAAAAGTCTATTGACTAGCAATAAATATGTGCATATATAAAAGAGGCCAACAGAAAAAATAAGCATAGCACTTCAACAGTTCCAATAAAGAATATGGACAATAAGATAAAAATAAAAAATAAAAATAGCCTAATAATATAACATTTCAATGTCAGTGCAGGGATAAGTCTAACAGAGTCATAAACAGGTTCATGCATCAGTCAAGTATGCAGGTCAAGTATCAGGTTACAGTTACTGTTAGTGGTCAAGTATGTAGTTACAGTAAAAGGAGGGGTTGTGCATATGGGCTAATGTAGCCGGTAGGGCCCCTTGCACTTTTTTTTACTTAATTAACATTACCTTACTGTTTTAGAACTGTCTTTGCACTTTACTGTTGTCAACGTCTACGCATGGACAAGTGTGAAACGTAATTTTGATTTCTTTGTATGTCAAGCACATTTGGAGAAATTGACAAATAAAACTGACTTTGACTTTGACTTAAACACAATCCTGTAATATAATAAGGCTATATTATGGCTATATTAGGGTACAGTCATTGAGGCAAAACATTCAGCTCAAGTTTAGAAAGCCCTACAAGTCATGATCAGATGAACGTGAATGAGAATAAGGTATTGGACATCTTTAGCATGCCACCCCAAAGGCCACTTGAATGCAAAAAATCACATCTACTTGATCCAAAATGTCTTGGGGTGGACCTTCAACTGTCTTTGCTTCACATAATGTAACTAATCTTGTCCATCTCCAATAGGCCGCCTCTATCAGTGGCTTTTGGCCCAGTAAACCATCAGAATGCACACCATGGGTACAACGCATGTGGGCAGGGCGTGAGGGGCATCTGGGGCAAAATTTTGGTCAACCCCGACAGAATCTCACTCCAAGATTTTTTGAAAAGTTGGCAGCTCTGGTAACATTCTCGAAAAACAATAAGCAGTGTAGACTGCCATAAAATATTAGGCTATACTGCAGGCTTCAATAGCTGTGTTTACGATACGCATACGCATATTTTTTGTGCTGCTGTGATATTTGATCTAAGACAAACTTCAGCCAAGAAAAAGTTCAGCCAATTAAAAGGCCTTTCAGTGAGATAGAAATTAAGCCAACGTCCCTCTTGCAGGATTTTTGCTGGCGGGAGCGGGACAAAATATTACGGGTGCGGGCAGGAGCAGGAGTGAAAATTACAATTCTTTGCGGGTGCGGGTGCGGGCGGGAGAGGGGCAGCAAAATGCGGGTGCGGGTAGGGTTGGGTATCAAGAATCGAGAATCGATTGGAACCGGGACTAGCTTTCCGATTCTCCCGGAATCGTTGCAGAGTTTAACTTTCGGTTCCTAGTTTTGATTCCTAGCCCCCCTACCGGAAGAAGCAGCTGTCAAACACTAACGAAGAAGCGTCCACTGGAAGTGTTTAGATTTAACCGCGAGCTTAAATCAAACCAGAGCCTCTGGTCCGACATGGATGTGTGTCGGCAGCCCAAAGTGTGGCTTCACTTTACTAAACAAAACGGAACCTCTGCTAGATGCACAATTTGTGATAAGATTGTTTCGCGCAAAGGAGGGTGCACGTCAAACATGAAAGCACCTCCTAGGTCATCAAATAGAGATAAATGTGTGCCCCGTATTTGTTGTGGTGCGCCGACCTGCAGTGCAGTCGGAATCCGGTGAGTAAAACAATACTACATCGGAACATCTTTTGTCGCCCTCTTACGTGTAGGCTATGTGTCATTTATATCCACCGTAAATCTGTCCGGTTTTCATCTTATGTTCATTCTGTTTACATAGCCTATTATAGCTTCGTGCATTCTCAGCTTCACGCCATAATTGTATCTAAATTATCTATGTACTGCTGTAAAAACTACTGGCTACTGTTACCTCCTGCTGCTAATCTGGACTAGATTTTGTTTATTGGCTATTCTGCTCCAGATTAGCCCATCAGTGGAAGCATGTTAAAATGTTTCATGAGTTTTAAAAAAAAAAATGAAGTTAAAAATAAAATTAAAGTCTACCTCTGTGAAAATGTATTCAGCCTATTTATGATAGTTATGTTGAAGTTCATAGATTTGGTATTTGTATTGTAGTTTAAAACAGCCTGTGAGAAATTCATAGTAAATTTCATAAAAAGTTAATAGAATTAAAATTGATGAAGGTCAGACTATTTCATTCAGAAAGACCGTTGGATAGCTGGCTCATTTAAAATATCCTTAACTTTTTTTGACCCTGCCTCTTAAAAGAATCTGTGCTACATCTAGTGCTCATAAAACAGCAACTAAAGGCCCACACCAAGTTAGATTTACATGTATGTATTATATATAAATGCCATCACTGCTTTTGACCTTGGATTGTTGTAGGTATTCTGCTGTCCAAGCCACTTTGCCCAGTTTGGTCCAGTCTCAAGTCTAAGTCCTGTCTGGCATGCCAAAATACCTCCCATACTTTTAATTTTCCATTCCCAAACCAACACTTAACAAATCGCTTTGGTGTGTGCTTCTGGTGGTACTGTAAGTAGCAAAATGGCTGCACAACACACCAACTACTCCATCCAAAATGTCCAAATGCCAAGGACCTGGTACAGGCTTGATACGGACTGACATTTTACAGGTTACATCACTTTCAGCCTGAGAAAAACAAGAACAGTTACAAAGCACAATGGGGCAACCTAATATATTGGACAGTTGAGTGGCAGGACATATCATTCACTCACTTGATGACATTATCATGGTCAGACATGCCGTGCGTTGTTTTCAGCCTATGAGGACGCTTAACAAAGCTTTGGGCTAATATCTGAATAGAACCGAATAGCTATTGTGAAACTGCCAGTCTGTATTAAAGATTAAAACCATTCACAAGCAATTAATTTATGCAGAACAATATGACCCGCACACTGAAGGCAGCTCAAGTGACCATGTGAAATATTCATCAAACTATACTTGCTAAGAATAGGGATCTTCATTAAGTACGATTATATAAAACTATTACATAAAATTATGTCATTTTGATGGTATACTTTGCTTTTTATAGCATTATTCTGAATACTCACTTTTGATATCATGTTATATTATGCTCTGCTATGTCAGTATATGCAGTAGAAACAAAGATTATTGCCTTTTTTGTATTGTCAATCTTTATAACATGAGCACACACACATAAAAAAAGGGCACGATACCCATGGCAACACAAACATAGGAGTACATGCACGCACTCGCGTGCACACACAAGCGCACGCATACAATGCACTTTGACACATCAAACGTCAGACTGTAGATTTGGCACTCTTTCAAGATGCTTTTTACAAACACCGAACAGAGACCACTGAACAGAGGCTTCCAAAGTGTCACAGATAATGTGGCTTCCTAAATAATCCACACATCAAATCTCCAAAGCCACAGCTAATATACACTGGCCTATCAGAGGGGAAATTCTGAAATACTGTTTGGACACGCGTCTCTTTTAACTCTGTAAAGTGGTATTTCCCCAGAGATTGCTGTTAACGGAGATGACAGACTCATCAATCAAATGTTTGTTTTGACATAGGAGTCACAAGACATCAGAAGGTTCTAGGAAAGTGTCAAATTGTCATCTTTCTTTTCACTGTACAGACAAAACATTACTGCCATCTGTATCCCTTATTAACTGAGAATTGGCCACAGGTCATACCTATTTGGTGCTTCTGAAGTCTAGATAGAACTGTGGTGATATGTCTCTTCATCATCAATGTCTCTGATGAAAAAGGCAGCGGACAGACCCAGAGATAATTATAAATTGATAATACAGCACATTTCTGTAAATGTAACAATGCCAAACAAATAATTTTGTCAAGGTTTCATAAAAAAGCAAAACATGCACAGATTAATGGCAAATTAATGACTTGGACCAATTATCCAGAGTCAATTAACCCATAGTCCTGTTGTTCCTGGCTGCTGAATGCTACAGACGAGAACAAGAATAAAAATATTTGGTACAACATACCGTAGACCAAGTAGCAAACTTGCAGCCAAAGTTAACTGATGAGGGCTCTGTAAACTTAGCTGCCAGTTAGCAAATTAATAGAGTTGAGTGCATAGGCCAACTAAACCTTATTGTTGCCATGGAACCTTGAATGAGGGTGTGTGATCTGTTGTGCTGAGTTTTCAATAGTTTTCAATAATGATAGCATAAGAAATCAATCTTAGCGGGCAAAAATGATCACTTTATTTGCATCTAATCTGATGTTTTCGATTATACTCAACATATATTATTCAAATTTCCTACTTTGAAAATTCCAGGAACTCTGCAACCCTACTCACTTGTGAACATCAACCTCCAGTCGAGTGTACCACAAGAGGTCAGAGAGCATTCAATGGATCTAAGGGGCCCTTCAGAGACAGACTTCAACTTGAGAGCCTCTTCCATGGGCTGTAATGATTACGCAACAGGTTGAAAAGCGCATTACACCTCCCATAGATTTGTTTCGATGGCATGGAAAAAAAAAATGCGACATTACACACAATAATTTGTCTTCCTTTGTAAGAGTGATAAAAGACTACATCATCAACCAAATGCATTGCATGATCTAATACTTGTCTGCCATCGGCACTGTTTATATGTCACTGAACAGGCAAAATTAATTTAACTTGGCAGGGATAATTATACCCTTTTTATAAATTACATTCTCAGGGTGATTCTTGAATGGCTGTGAAACTATATTGAAGGACTGAGCTCAACGTCTTTGTCTTACACAGATAAGCAACCACCTGTAAAATCTCATAACCAGCTAGTGCCCATGATAGCTTTTCATTCTCCTTCCTAGCATTCTCCCCTGCCACATTCACACAAACAAATTCTCATTAGCATGTTATGGGTTTATTCTTGCCTACTCAGTTCCTAGTGATTTCCCAGACAGTGGATTGGTTGACAATATTTTTCCCTGAGTGGCAGGAAAATGGAACCTTATCTGCAGGCAATTAGCAATGAACCCACTGAAAACTAATATAAGGCACAGGCTAAATCCCAATGTCTCCCCTAACTTTAACCTAAATGATCAAGAACCCATCTGGTGTTAATAAGCCAATCGTGGAGCTATTCACAGCAGTTAGGTGTTTGAGGGTTTAGGGTCAAGGGCCTAAAAGGGACATTGCGATTTAGTCATAGTCTTGAACCAATCCAAGGCCACAAGTAGACACTGAACACTGAAGCAGTTTTGCATGGGAACAGCCACTGCTGCAAAAATCAACTTAGCACATTTAATTTGCAAACTGAAATTCAACATATCAAATATGAGAAATCTGCCAAACTCATAGCCAGTCAGCTTTGATGGTGCATGACACATGCTCTGCTCTTTGCAAAGAATGTAACGTCATTAAAAACAAACACACAGAGACCCCTCCAGTGGCGGACTGGGATAAAAAAAAAAAACGTCCCTGGCATTTGCACCTAACGTTACAAGCGGCCCAACTCGCAGATGTAACGTTAACATTAGCACAGAAAGAGCAGCATTTTTGATAGCCCCAATGATGGTGCAGATAAACTCCCATACTTTAAACAACTGCATGAAAACATTGTCATATCAATGCACAAATAAGCCATGACAAAAAGATTGTTAGAGCCAGCCGCTCCATATTAAAAACACTTGTCTTACCGTCATGCAGTTAACATTTGCTAAGGAGTTCTTCTCTGCAACCTGGTCGTCATCGGTCGCTGCTAGTGAATAGCGCTAGCTGAGGTTGGAGTGGATTGAAAAAATGAATCCAATTTCGCGCATTTGTCACCCTCAGACAGCAGTGTTTTCTTGATCTTGTCATTTTATCTGCTTTCCCCTTCTGTCGCTTAGTGTCTCTATTAATTTTTCTAATGCCAGTTAGTTAAACGTATAATCACAATACTGAACGACTTAACCACCACTGACTAGCGCAACTTCCAAAACGTGCAGACGCGATTTAACTTACGCCATTCTGCCTTGAAATTCCCAGAGGGCATTGCTTCATTTTAAATTTCTCAAACAGTCAAAAACAAAATACCAGTAGATTTATTTTTAACCATAAACATTTTTCAAAATCTAAGCAAGACACTCCCTACAAAAAAACTACACCTACACTGATGTAAAACTTTAAATACACCATGACTATACTGTATACAGGTATCAGTCAGTTGCTTGTCTGTTCACACTGGTCTAACAATGATGGTATATGTACATTGTAGTCAATGAAGTCAAAGACAAGTCATTATACTTACAGAATATCTAGAAGTTAGTTTGGGGCTGAGTCTGTTTCAAAAGAGAAACAGAAAAAAGACCCCGATAAGATTGCTGATAGACTGGGGTGTCTTGAGTAGGCCTACTGAGTAAACTACTGTCTAAGTTAGGTTGTAATCCACTGTCACAAAGTCTGACACACTTTGTCTCTAACATATTCTTTTTATGTTCTGATATTCTGTCTAGTGCCAGCATAAAAAAAAATCCTCAATTGACTTCAATGCATCTCACACCAGAAACACTCCCATGTTGGCCAATCATTGTCAATCTTACACCAAGAGAGCCTTCAAAAACTGGCATCACTGCCTGACGCCCCAATATTTCTAATGTGGATATTTTTCCCACCACAGAAAGCAGCAGCAATTCAAGCCTGAAACGTGGGTTAGAAAATAGCCTAAATTACTGTTTAGGCTAATACAACATTAGCGGAGAGGGCTAGCCTAAACATAGAGCCATGGACCTATTTTGCTACAGCCATTTTACAAAAAAATGTCAGGGTACAGAAAGCACAGTGGTATTAATGATACCTGATTAACACCTGCGCTTAGCCTTCCAGTTCTTGGAAAAATGTCTGCTGTGAAATAAATAAAATATCTGTTCTGAATATAAGTACCTGTTCTCTTAGTCCAAGGGGTGGTTTAACTGAAACTGACAGATCAACCTAGTTGATATGCTAGGCTACTACAATGGCTTTATGTTACCTTAGTTAGTAACATAATGCTAATGTTAACATTAACAAATAACCAGACCATTAAAGAGCAAGACACACCTGCCAACACTTGACTGGCTGTGACAATATGAGGCATTCTGGTCAGAAAATCTTATGTATGTCTTCACTTCTTGTGCCCACTTTGTCTGACTTCCTGAAACTTCCATCCTACAAACCAGCGAACAGGAGAAATTTTGCACATACACGATGCAAACAGTGTTGAGCTGAAGTGAAAGCAATACCATGTAACAATTTACCACCACTTGACATCTTCAGATTTATTTGTTTGGCATCTAGTCGTTTGAGAGGGGGCTAAACACAAGTGCAATCCAAAAGATGCAGAGAACCACCACAAAAAAAGCATGTCACGGCATTTCGTAGCTAAATGCATTGTCTCTAATTAGCATGTTCTTGCTGTATCAAAAAGGCTTTGGAAAAGTATAAAATGTTTTTGTAGGAAGCTCATCCACTTCTACACCAAAACTACTTAGTGTTGCTTTTAAACTTAGGTGTACTGTAGGACCTGCGGCTAAGTTTGATTTAATCCTGCATTATTCATCTGCAGTTGTAACAAAAAGTGTAGAAAACAGTGGCGGAGTCAATTAGCATTCACCATTCCCTGTCAGCTGACCACATTGATGAAATTATTTTTTCAACGATTTAGCACTGAACTTTGCATTGTGCTGACACCAGGGATGCCGATTGCTAAGCTGTGAAGTAAGCTCTAAATCCTTTTGATTCCTTCAAGCTGCCTGCACATCACCATAACTGATTCTGAAGAGTTAAAAAAAAAAAAGGGCCGGCGAGGCCCACACTGTCCGAGAGCGCACCTATAATCCCGCATAATGGGAAGGGGAATGTCACCTTGTCTTCAAGACACCTGATATCCTTTTGTAAAAATGTCATTAGCTCAAGTGCAGATCTCATTTAATTAGACGAGGGGATTTAAATTGCCATGCATCAAACACAGTGAGTGACTGCAGGGGGGAGAGAACCTGGGCTGAGGGCCAGTCGCCACGAGCTCCTCACAGCCCATCAAAATCCCCAGTGCCACCGAGGTCAATAAGCCAGAGCAGAGCGGTCTTAATTAATGATGACCAAAGCACACAACTGAACAGAATGGCAATGTTCAGTTATATTTAAGCTGGGTCAAGCCAAGTGTCGGTAGAGTAATTACAAATCAGCTGTGTTCGGATAAAATCTTACGCGAGGAAAAAAAATGGCATGCTTTTTTTATTTTTTTTTTATCTTATTCTTATTCTATTTTATCTTATTCTTATCTTAAGTTAGATTGTTATGTTCCTGGATTGAAAAAGTAAGAAAATAATTTTTCTTATTACTGGTTAATATAAACTAATCTAAACTGTTAAATCAATCTAAACATCTAAAAAATTATTTGATGATTTCGGAGTAAGGCAAGTAACCCTTACACTTCAGCATCATAAAAAAAGCTGTATGGAGTTTGTGTGAATAGCACCTGACTTATACAAGTGACCTTGAAACAAGACTAGACTGGCGAATGCCATAAAAGAGTCTTCTCGGAAAGATGGTCAACCCATTACAGCCAGGGTAAAAAGTTTCCATGACGACAACTAATGTTTTGACACAAAAGAACAAAAATATTTTTTTTCTCAAAAGCTGAAGGAACCACATCCTTGGAAAGGGAATATTGCATTAGTTGTGCTCAGAGGTTTCTCTCTCTCTTCATGTTGTTTGTTTTTTCACCCCCAACATCTTACCTCATTACATTTGGTGGAAGAGGGCATCAGTGCCATTACTTTAGTCTCATGCTGACACACACACACACACACACACACACACACACACACACATACATACAGAGATACCTTCACACATCCTATTACAAGTCAGACACTAGATATTTATGAATTTCTCTTGGAAATTACTTCAAGTTGATGTGTTTTTAACCTCTACATATGTTTTAACCTAAACTTTAATCTAACCTCATCAACCAACAAGATGCTAATAATAAAAGATACATATTCATTGAGAAAAAAAAAATGTATTTTAGAATGTTCTTGCAAATTTCTTTAAAAGGAAATAATAATTATTAAATAATAATTATTTAGAGAAATTAAATACTGCTTGTTTGCTGATATGGATAACTCTGAAGTAGGCCTGAAATAAAAGTTAAATTACCATATCAAATCAATGTTCTTTAGAATGGTTACTATAACAACAGCAACCAGCCTTGTGAATCTACTTTTGAAGATTACTCCTTATAGAAAAAAAAGAATTTAAATAAATAAGGCAATCGTGATAAGCAGGAAAATTACCTTCAAAGTGTCCCACTATAGGAATAATGGGCTTGGCGTAGGCAAGGTTGCTTTGCCTTTGCCGCCAAGGTTCCTTTTCCTTCAGTGACATGTTCTTCTCCCCGGCCTTGTCCATTATTCCCAGAGATGGCAACAGTACACACTTCTCACACTTAAATGAAAGTATGGATATTCATATAAAGTAAGACTCTATATCTACTAACTTGACTTAGTCTGTGTGAAAAGTACAAAAAGTAGAAAAAGTATACTTTCTTTTTAACAGTCTGTGAAAGACGTATACTTCAGTCTTCAGTATGCCAATTCAATCACTATTGCAATCAGTATTTTTACACTTGAAGAAAAATGTTATGTTAGAATTAGCCTTAAATTAATGTTGGAAAGTCACCTAAAGTCTAAGTTATTAAAAAAATAAATACTATGAAGTAAAGATACCTGTACTTAAGTACAATATCACTTTAATGATTATTCCCCCACCTCAGTGACACCTCAGTTATCCCCAAGATATTGGCATACAGTTTTGAGACTCTGTATTGAGACTCTGTGCTAAATGACGTTTTTGCTCTGGTGTTCCATACTTTTTATGAGCATGTCTGCACGCTTTGATTAAATATACAATCTGCATTTTGTCCTGCGGCCCTCTCCTTTCCAGAGCCAGGCTGTAGACGTCTGCTACAGTGGCCATGACGACCTGCTCTAATGGTGCCCGGGGCCACAGAATTGTTGAAGCCAGAGGCCTCCGCCTGAAGATGCATTTGGCCTGAGAGAAGACAAACAGGTACAGCAGCAGAGAAAAATAAAGAGTTTGTGTTGTTTTTAATGTCTACTAAAGTATATGAGCATTTGATTAGATATTCACAACACTATACAACATGTGTGGTGGCATTAAGAAGTAGAATGCATAGCATATTAAAAACTATGAAACAAACAAAAACATGCCTATTAAAATAATCACATTGATCGTTATAAAACGTTTGATGTGATCAGTAACCGGAACAGTATTCAGCCCTCATTTCATTACCAGATGTGAAAATCAAACACAGTTTGTGAAACTCCCGCCTTATTCCTTCCTAATTAGTTCTGTGGGAAAGATAAGAAAATGAAAGTAGTCACTGTTCTGCAATTTCTCTTTCTGAGCCTTTCAAAATGTTGCAATCTAATGTGTTGTGATCAGGATGTCTAGAGAGCCATATTATTTCTTTCTGCTTGACTTTCTTAGCAAAACAGTGAAAGTGATAAAAGACGCCACTGGTGCTCCTCATATAAAGTGTCAAAGTATATTACATGGCTTATTGGCTTCTTATTCAGTGCGCCTGCAAGACGCATCACTGTTTACCCATTATGATTGTATTTCATTCTACTGTATATGCCCTCCGCTGCCATGGCGATATCAAAGAACGTTTAACCAGAGACGGTTTATGAAGCAAGTTCTAAAAGATCTTTGGTTTAACTTCATGGTGAAGATCACGTTTGCTTGTGCTAATAATCTAAAGGCTCTGAGGTGAAACTGCAGTATCTTTAAATAAAGAGTTTTAAGAGTTTTAAGGTTGGCAATAATGATGCCAACAACCATAGGGGTCTGTTTTGTGGTTAGGACATGCAACCTTATAACTCAAGTAAAATCTGAAGCGATATACAAAATTGTGATGCTGTTCATGATGTTATGTTGACACTAATATAATTATTGTGAAACATCATATTGTTGCTTTCCAGATGTTAATTTGCAGAATGTTTGTAATAATATGCATTATTTGTTAAGCATCCACAATTTAAATACTGTTGGCATAACAACTTGTCAAAATGCCCATTTATTGCACAAGGAAAAAAACTATATAATCCCACGGAAAAAAAGAGGCAAACAATGTTTTTGTTACTTTTTGTTACTTACCGAGAAAGTATCTGTTCATAAGTATGAAATGACTATATCAACCACATTCTAGTCTGATGACTGACTGCATATTTATTTTGTTTAATGAAAGTGTTCCCTTCCAAAAATTATGTCAGCACTTGTAATGGCGTAGTGAAGTAGAGTTCTGCAGAAGACCTTGCCATGCCCCTTCCATATTAATCACGCCCATTTGACTTCAGCTCTTCCCAGCCCAACAGCTGTAGCTGTCTTACTTTGGTGTTCTCTTTCAACCCATCGCCTCTTCTTGCCTCACCTCTTTGTCTTAGCCGTTCTTGGGGGAGTTGACATGGATCGTGTTTTCGATCGAGTCATTTCATCTGCTGTGCGATGCGTGCAAGGTGCTACGGTCCTGCCATGGAGCACCACAGACGTGCTCTTCTGCCTGTGTGCTCTTACACTCTAGTGTCCTTGGTGTGTGTGCACAGCAGGTCTCCGCTGCCTGGTTTTAGACAGTACCAGAAAGACCACCAGTGTGGGGAAGAACAAGCATATGTAACGGGTTAAATGATCCACTTGCCATGATCTTATTCAACGCGCAGTGTTAGAACGGCCTCTATTGATGCTACTGCAGATATTACGGGTATTTTTCTTTTATACGGCTACCAGTCTGCAGTAGCCTGTTCAATGGTAAGTTGAGATGCAAAGAGCTACGCTTCAATAATAGAATAAATAGGTATTACAAAGAGAAATATTACTTTTAGTTAGAGCCATATGTAAGTGGTGAGTTCCATGCATGGTGAGATGCCCCAGATATCACCTTCGTTTTGTTTTATTGATTTTAAATTAGTTCGGTGTAATGACCACGTTGTTTTGGCTAGTTTTGTAGAGTGGCTAACTATGTCATACTGAAGATATAACCAAGAAACAAATGTCCTCTTCTGTCCAGCTACCTTGGAAGTGTTATTGCTGTTTTAGAGAGATTCACAAGACATGCATAAAACCTTTTGTTATCAGGTACGGACACACACACACATTTTTATGTACTATTCATTTATTTTTTCTTTTATACGGCTACCAGTCTGCAGTAGCCTGTTCAATGCTACCTTGGAAGTGTTATGGCTGTTTTAGAGAGATTCACAAGACATGCATAAAACCTTTTGTTATCAGAATAAACGGCAAGGTGCCAAACAACAGTGATGACTAAGTGGTGAATGAACCTAACACAACGCAAGAGAAAGTACAACCGCTACACATAGTGATAACCATGCAGGGCCGCAGCTCTTGTACTTTATACACTGTCTGAAAGTTTAAAAATTGACTTACCCTGTGACTTACCCTAACTTTTGCTATAGTAGTGAAATTAAGGATAATCACCTCACAAAATGAATGTTACTAATCAGTATGAAAGAATGGACCATTTCGTCTGTACGTTAATCAACATGAAACTCTTAGTTAGGCATCACTATTTTACTTGGCAGGGTAACCAAAAAGCAGCAGAGGTTGTTGATGCATGCAGGTTAGACACAAACATGATGGGTAAGATAAGGAAGTGTGTGAGGGGAGAAGGGGTGGAGGGGGGCTTGGGGTCAAAATTGCTGCAGTGCTGTGTCTTCTCTGCTGGGTTATGTCTCCTTTGAACCTGCTCATTTGGACCGGCCAAATTGATGTTTGCTTTCCTGAGAGAAAACTTACTTTATTAATTACATGATCAGTTAGGCTTGTGAATGATGAATATGTTCTGCGAATTAAAGGCAGTGCCTAACTTATCAGTAGAATAAATTGGGTGATTTTTGCTCAGTTAATACATCGTTCAAGGCAAACTCATTTTTAATACATCTTATATTGCCTTGGGCAAACTAGTTGCTTTGATCTTTAGTAGGCCTGTGCATAAAGGATCATAAGGAATTGTGCCATTAGACTGAGGGTAACAGCTTCTTTTATCAATTACATCAAAGTCCAGTTGGTGCTTAAACATACACATATCTCTGGACACCAAATATGATGGAGTGAAAATAAAGCATGATTTGATAAAATTCTATTTTCTTACTTTTAAGGGCCAAAAGTATCTGAAAGTCTGCTGGTTGGCAATGTAGGTCTTCATTAACATGGATACAGAATAAAACCTTTCCCAGAGGAGCCATTTAAATGAAAGCCCTTCGTGTCTGATGTGTCTTCGTGTCTGAGAACTGAGGGTTAGTCGTTTTAGATTAGATTGTCATTCGTTTTGTAGACATAGTCAGTAGTTTAGAAAGTGTCAAAACATAAACTTAATGAAGTTCATATCAAGATGTCACTCTCTTAGAAGATTTCTCTTCAAAACCAGACTCGAATATATTTCTGTTAAATTAATTGGTAACATTTTATTTGAAGAGCTACATAAGGGTGAGATGAGACAGCTATAAACAGTGTCATTCGGTTTTTGCAATGTCTGCATTTCAAAATGAACAATTACATAAACAGGGATTGTCATTAATGTTTATGATATGTGTGATGTCATGTTTATAACGTTTCTACCATCCTTATGGAGACTCCTTCAAATAAAGTGTTACCAGTTAAATGAATATGCAGTTTTCAGTAAATGTAAATGTGCATCAAACACACAGTATCTAGTAACGTCGCCACAAAAATTGTACCATGGCGAAATATACTTTATAGACTATTACATTACATTGATTATAGTATTAAAATTAGTCACCAAAATCTTCTACTATTTCTCTTGTACTATTACTTCATTTGTTAGACTTTTATTAGACTTTGTTTGTTAGACATTTTGGTCTATTACATTCCAAATTCTTTATTCTTTTGTCTTTTTTTCTGCGTTGCTTCAGATGAAAAACATCAGCAAAGGACATGTAAACATAAACATAAAATGTTTTCTGAGGCCCCTGCTGTGTCCTTAATCAACCTAACAAACCCCGTAATGACCCCTCAACACTACCATCACCATGGCACCCCAGTTTTTGGGTGTATTGATTAAGCTGTAGTCTATGATGTTATCAAACGAGAATGATCATATTCTCAGTCCCATCAGTTCAGACAGCTTTATTGACTTTATCAAGCCAAAACTCATTTTCACTGGTTAGACCTCTGGTCCTATTTTTAGTTTTCTAGTCCTCAGTGAAGGAGTCCGCACACGTACCCTTCAGAGAGATGCATTGCTCTGATGAAGTTCAACATGTTGAAAACTCATTGACTCAAATCCCCGATGCCTTGTTAAATGGTACCGTGGCTCTGAAGAGACATGGCCTGTGCTCATGAGGCAGATGTTGTTGCTGTCAGTGATGGGGTCCTCTGAAGCCTTTACATCCTCCAGGACCGACCAAAACAAACAAACACGCACAAACACACACACACACACACACACACATACACACACACACACACAAACACACACACACACACAGCATAGTCTCATTGGGAGTTTCGGCCTTGTTTGGCTGTGCGGCGTGTCTGAGCTGAGTCTCTGTGGCCGACTGGAGGTCCCTCAGAGAACCAGCATATGACTGTGTCATGGCGCAAAGCCAGGCGAACGGAGGATTAAGGGGCAGAGCTCAGGTTTCACTCAGCCACCAGGATAATTAGATTGCAGGTACTCACAAACACCTGTAGAAGTTCGCCTTAAAAGGAGATGCAGCTGTCAGTCAGAGTATACCTGGGAGAAAAAGTACTCTCTGATGTTGCTCCTGTGATTTATTTTTATTTGGTTTTGAAATTGTTTTTTTATCATTATTATTGGGGGAGTGGTGATATTTCTTTGAAGTTGGATGTAAGGTTATGTCAGTTTCAGATAATGATCCAATCTTTCAAAATGTATTTAAAAAATACATTTTAAAGCCATAATATGCCTATAGGCTTTTAAATACTCTGACGTTTTGCATCACCTAACTATTTTCAAGATCTGAAGTTGTAGAAAATTGTTTGCTTACTTTTTAAACAAAAACATGATTATTATTATTAGTCAGAACATCTAATTTTCCATCTTAATGTGAATTCACGTAAGTTTTGCCTTAATTAATGAGGGAAAATGAAATTGACAGATGTTAATTTCTGTTCGGTAACCCTAAGCCTAGTCTCATATAAGTTGTGGTTTCTCGAGTCCGTGCATATCCGCTGGTTTTAGAACAGCTGAGGGGTTTAACAACACCCCTCAGCTGTTCTAAAACCAACGTATACGCACAGCCTCTCGTGGCTTATTGCTTAAAGAAATACAGTACACCTAGTCTAGCTTACCTATGTTCACCAATCTTTGTGCCTGGAAACAGTTGGCTATCTCTGCATACAGCAAAAGATGATTGTGCAACTTTGATGGCAAAATTGATGGCAATTACAGGAGACTCTTGAATTTGATTGAAAGCACTGACTACAGACTCGTGGTATGCTGTAAATGATTTCAAATGGATTTAGGTTGGCTTAATGTAAAACAGGATCACATTGTTGAAGCACCAAAAGCCGAGATGATTTGATAGTGACTGTTGAAAATCGGGACATATTAGTGTCCCGATGCATATTTACTGGGACTCTAGGGGCAAGTCAAAACTGGGACTGTCCCAGTCAAAACATGAAGTCAGCATTTAAAATGTAATGTGGAGCTGGATGCAACATTCTATGCATGTCAGTTCTAAGCCAAATGTTGAATATTTGCCCTATGTAAAACAAGAAATAAAGAAGTATAATAGGTGTTAATTGCTGCAATTATATTAACATTATCATCATGGATTATTCTGAACACTATTATTACAACTGCATGATAATTAATTGCTAGCATCATAGTTCGTGATTATAGGTTTGAAAGCAGCCTTTGTATGGTTCCTGGTCTAAGGTGTGTGCTATTCTGGCTGTGTCTCACCTGACCCTTCTGCGTTACTGTGTTGCCAAGGCAGGGGCATTGTTAGGCCTTGGCATTGATGCTACAGCCCCTGATCTTTTCACAATAGCCCCAGATAATTTCAGGATCGACAAACTTTTTTTTTTGTTTTACTCGAGAAACATATTTACAACAAACCTATGATGAAGTGAAGCCTAAAATAGCAAAACCATTGCAATATTGATCGCAGGTTGTGTGTTTGCGCCACTACTGCTCACAATTGGTAATGGGGGGAGGTGGGGTGGGGGGCATTTTGGTTGTGCCTTGGTTTGGCTTGTAAAAGTCAATGTCTCGGTGCACCCAGCTATCAGTAAGCTAGATTCAAGCACATTGTTACAGCAATGCTGGATGTGGTCATTAGGCACAGTAAAACCTTCCATCCGATGCCATATTTGTTGCCAGACATTTTTCCTGAAGACTTGAGAATCAATAATAAGTGATAAGTGATTATCCAATCACAATAAAATGTAATTCACATGTATCTGTACATGAACCCAGAGGTGTGCAACCCAAGAAGGAGAAAGTCAGTTGTCCTCAAAAGACACTGACTGAAATTAGCTTCACCCGAAACCTGAGCCTGAGACGTCTATATTTTGAAGTTGTTGCTCTGTGTGTGTGTGTGTGTGTGTTTCTGGCTGTCTCACACAGACACATTTGAACTCTTCTCAGTTATTGTCTCTTTTGCATGATCTTTTAACAGGAGACAATTTGCATTATGTGACATTAGTGGAGGGATTAGGGAACATGATTTATGCTCACAAGACATTGTTCATTTGAGCAAATGAGTTTCTGTTCCCAAATGAACAAAAGAGCACTATCTTAATCTCTATGAACAAAGCCCATGATTAAACCATTGCTCCCAAATTAACATTAGGTTGGGTCTTTATTAATTCTTTGTATTATCAGATTTAATCAGAAGGTAAGAGCCAATCGGTGGCCAGTGGTTTGCACAAAGTAGCTTTGATGAGTAGTTTGTTGTGTAAATTACCCAAACCTAGTCTTAAACTAATGGTAGTCGCTACAGTACTAGTTATATCTGCCATGTGTGATGTGATATTTACATGTCGTTTTTTATGCATTAGATAAAGATCAAAAGATCCTGTGTTAGCTTTTCAACATCACACACACGAAGGGATCAAAGCTGGGAGTTTTTTTTTTTTTTCATTTGTGTTGTAAAAATCTTGCATTGGCCCGTCTTTAGAGTTGAATGCAGAGGCAGCTCCCTCACCCTTTACTAGAAGCATGATTCAATAGCTGATTCAGGCCTGGTTGATAACAGCCTCGCTATGTCTCTTGCCATTGATATTTTATTTGCCTTTTTTATTTTTTGACCATTGCAGCTTCCATCTTAATCAACTTTGAAATTTAAGTCCAAAGAAGGGCTCAGCAAAATATGTTGTATCACCTTATTTCATATCTTTGCACTAGCTCAAAAAGTTTTCCTTTTAAAGCAGCCTATACTAAAAGCACAAGAGTGACTGAAGTAAAGAATTGTGAAAGGAATTGCAACTCCCTGTCAATCAATAATGAGGAAACCAGGAACTTTGTGAAAAGCTGCTATTGCATACAAAACTGATTACAATTACGTTTTATTACGATAGGAGGAAGATGTAAAAGCTCCTTTTTCTAAACCTCTCTAATGGTCTGCTTTTCCATTTCCAGCAGGGAGTGTGAATCAGAGAGTTTGGTTGTTTTTCCCTGTGCTGGCGTGACCACACACTGTCTGACACCTTACCGCCATTAACACATTCACACTCCCTCAGTTCGCTAGAAGGTTAAGTATGAGCTTGGTCTCCACCATCCATCTCGCTACCATACCTGACCTCTGATACACTTGACCTACCAGCCTCGGTTAGACTTTGATTTTGGATTTAGTCCAAAGCCAATGTTAATAGATATTTGTAATGTTAATAAACATTGGTAATGGCTATGAGAAATCATTTTTCATATGTAAAAATGTTAATAGTACAAATTAACA
This sequence comes from Limnothrissa miodon, assembly GCA_017657215.1. Lineage (NCBI taxonomy): Eukaryota > Metazoa > Chordata > Actinopteri > Clupeiformes > Clupeidae > Limnothrissa > Limnothrissa miodon. Next base: position 1,149,186 of record JAGFZM010000093.1, on the reverse strand, counting down.
TGCTTTTTTAGAAGCTGTTTTTTTTTTTTAATGTAGCACATTTGCTGCTTAAATTAAGTGTTCTGTTTCATTTCACCACAGAGACACTAATCTTGACTGAAAATCTTGGCTGCGTTCTCTTGCAGCAGAGAAAGGATAAAGAACACAAAATGATGTCAAAGAGGACAAATGCGAACACACCTACACACATGCACGTGCACTGATTTGTATTGGCAATAGTTTCTTTTATATTTATATAATACAAAAAAAAGATTTATTAAAAAATAATATATTTACATATATATATATATATATGGGTTTGTATGGAGAAAATGGAGTGAGCCATCGATGCACATATGGTTTGAGAGAGGGATGTGCAACAGTTAGAGCGTCTTGTGAGACCTCTCCTCTGTCGGCCAGGTGCAGCGTGATCTGGGACCTCCCTGTTAACACACAGCCCAGTCCTCAGGCGTGGAGATTAATGGGTTTGACTGCATAGCTGTGGAGTGGCCAGGGATCAGTGAGTATAAATGGTTCAGGGCAAGTATGAGCATAGACAGCTGCTCCTAGCAGGAGCCAATCACACTCCTTCATCCCTGCCATGCGTCCAGTTGTTCAATTCAGGTTCAGATCGGCCGGCTGAAGAGGTGGTGCCAAGATTTGCCCTTGGGGCAATAGGAAGATGGTTTAATCGTTGTGTGCTGTTTGTTGGATTATTTACTGATGTTGTCAGATTTTCATAATTTAACTGACAGGATTTACAACCATCCAGAACTTTGTTGTTGAGCTTGAGAAATGTGTCATGTTTTTGGTTTCAAACCTTCTTTCTTCACTAAATAAAATATATATTGTCATTAAAATGATGAAATATTTTTTCCTATCAATGAAATATTCTGATGTTCAGATATATGATACTAAACTTATTATTAACACAGACGTATTTCTATTTTCAATGATGTAAAATACCTCTGGTGGTTTCTGTAAGGCATCAATCTTTTTATGCCTTACGAACCCCCAGCTGCCTAAACTTTCTTGATACCCTCTCGCTCCTCTGATTTTCTCCAAAGGCGCAGATTTCACAGGCAGATGTACGAGACAATGCAAAATTATTGGTGACATTGAGGCTCTATTTTGTTATTCAGATGAGCCCCGTCCTATTCGCTGCTATACGGCTTGTGCCTTCGGTTGGCTATCAGTCTCTCTATAAACAGCTGTGACCCCAAGTAGGAAGTCAGACAGCCCACTTCCTGTGGCAAGCTGTGCCGCTGGCTCTCTTGGTCAGGGATGGCTTTCTAATTGGTGTCCTCTCACCTCTTTATAGTGAGATGCTCCTGTTTGACAGTTCTTGGCAGCAGGTGGAATGTCCTTGAAGAACAAAAAAAGTCAGTTGTGAAAACTGCTTGAGTCGGAACACTTCACTAGAAAGTTTTTTTTTTCTTTTTCGCTTTGTGTAGAAAGAAGGCAAAAAGTGAGATGCAATCAAGGCAGGCAAACAGATGGTACATGCAGTTTCCTCCACACGCCCAGAAGGCACGTTAAGTTGGAGGGGAGTTTGTATCAAATTGGTCAGTTGACCTCAGTTACCAATCTGCCAGTTGGGTTGATCTTTAAATGAAACATACACTCTTATGACCATGGTAGGCTGTCTTAAAACAATTATGTGTCAAAGAATATGCCATTTGAAGTTACAGTGAAATGCTGGCACTGAATCAGTTAGCTCTTTTTCCTTTTTTCAGTCCAACTATACTATACTATGTCAATAGCTGGGTGTTTAGGTTTGACCACCTTTTACGCCAGGAGCCTACAATAAGATTCATTGAGCACATAGTACGTGTGCCACTTGGCCAGACACATCCTAATCACTGTTATTAAAATACTCTACACTCTTATTAAAATAATGCTCTACATTGCATGACATTATTGTAGTGCTTATACCTGATCTCTATCATTGAGAACACCACTGGGAAACACTGAGCTTCAAAAACTAGTCGAATTTACTAACTAGTGATTTGATCATGTCTGTCTTCCCTGTTCACCAAGCTGCACTGGTATTTGGCTTAGCAGGCAAACTCAAATACCCAGGTACCGACGTAATTGTGATTTAAAAAAAACAAAAAACGCTTGAGTCATGTCCATGGGGAAAAAAGCCAGCGGGTCACTTTAAGTACACTGATTTTACAATGCAATCTACATATATTGTATGTATAAATATAGCCGGATGCATATGTATGTAGTATGAAACCAAGGCCCGGCATGCTAATGAGGCCTCAGAAATGTACTTCATGTGTCTCACATTTGTAACATCCCTTCATATCTCATCATCATTTGACGAGCCTTTATGTTTTCAGATGAATAGGAACATTTTAAAGTATAAGACTGAAAGCTGAAAGCTTTCGCATTCTCAAGAGAGCGCATCACGTACACTTTTAGGAAAATAGCTCTGCGTGTGACATTGTCAACGAGAAGAAACGTGCAGCCTACAGAGCGCCTTCTGTAATTTCAGGGAATGACTCTCGGCGTGCTTTTGTCGTTCGCCGATGAAACACTGGGGCAGTTGGTAGTGTTTAGAAGAGACCCCCTCTGGGGGCGCCCAGCATTTACATGTCACAGTCAGGCTAACGCCACAATACATTATTCATGTGACCCAGGCAAAGGCAGTGTGGAAGGTCATCATGCAGCTTCATAGCCAATGAAAGAATTGACAGCAAGCAGCACAAGAGTTGTCCTCAAAACCTTGTTTTTTGAAAGGGGTCGGCTTTGAAGCAGCTGTTCAAGCAAGCAGTGAAGTGACCTGCTCAGTAAACCATAAATAACTCGGGCAGATATGCAAAGACTTTGTGGAAATGGCCACTGCGTTTATTCACCTTGGGAAATGATGAATGTGTGATGGACAGAAGGCGCCAGCGATTTTCTCTTGCCCAAGCTACTGATGTGATCACTGCCATGTGATGTATGGAGGACTTTAGCTTAGTGAAGGCAGATGCCTGCGTGTCTTGGATCTTATCAGTTGTCCAAATTAAAGATGGAGATGTGAAAATGCTTAGCCCTTACTCTGTGTTGGTGTAAACAGTCCTTTCAGACAGTCCCTAGATTAGACTCTTTTTTTTTTCCTTTTTTAATTTTTTACATTTATGCCAAAGGTGTCTGGGCAAGGACTTTTGGACAGGACTGGTTATTTTTTTGCCTCCCTGTGTTCACCATAGCGACCACCAACTGCTGCGTCTGTCCTTGTCTGCTGCTCCAGATGTTCCCCTGTGGAAAGCCCATTTGCACACCACATTATGTGTCTTTGGTTTGGTCCTGCCGCGGCCTTGCCTCCTCATTGATCCCCGCTTTTCGTGATATTAGCATCAGCCTCCGAGGGCATTAGACACTTCTGCACACTCTCAATACCCCTCTTGGGAAAGGAGTGTGTGAAGCTGTGGTTAGACTACCAGTGTTTTGGCACAGTGTCCCCCAGAATGATTCATCTCGCACGCTACTTCATGGTTGGTGGTATTTCCTCTGGCGATGCCTTGGAGCCTCTTCTGCGCTTATCTGCTGTCCCCTCGAGTCATGCTTTTTATATCATAAAAGAGGCTATACTGTAGTTGTGTGGGTTTTTTCTGAGGGGATGAGTTGGGCGATATGGCTTGTGTGATCATTCCATTTTAGTGTGTGATACCGATAAATAATGGCTGCTTGAAATCAGACATATATTTGGCAGCTCTGGTTATGAAATCTGTTTTGTATTATTATTTTATTATTTTAAAATATCAGGCATTTTCACACACACACACACAAAAACACACACACATACACAAACACACACACACGCATATATATATATATACTGTGTGTGTGTGTGTAATATCTGTTTATTAGATATATCAGAGAAATTAAAAAAGTTAAACTGTACAATTTTCTCATTAAACTTTTTACCACGAGATAAGAAATGTTTGCTACACTACAGAACTGAACTGAACTCTGCTACACTACAGAAATCAGATACATGATAATATAACTATTTTCCCCTGCTATTGTGGCCTATACCCATTTTTGTGAAGGTGGAATGCTTGAAAACAAAGTGCCTCATTTTGTCCTCGGCCAAACCAGCTGTCAGGAAGCGCTCTGACAAGGAAACCTACACTGACCTTCAATTAGACTGTGGAATGACAATGCAGTGGGGGAGGAGAGGGTCTGGGAGAAAAAGGAAAGCACAGAAAATCAATACCTCATTTTCTTCCTTTTTTGTATAAGGATTTTGATGTTTGCAGAGATAAAGGCTGACAAGACTAAGCAATAGACTAACCTCAACTTGGAAAACGTCGAACCTGTCTGTGTCTCCGATGCCTCTGCCGCCATCCTGGTGCTGCCTATTTATTCAGCTTGTTTCCATGCCCAGTGCTTTACTTTATGAAAAAGAATAATCCATGTATGGGGGAGGGGGGGAGTGAGATGAACCAGGTCAGTGCCATATCATGGATGTAGCGTATTTGGAGAGTCAAATCTGTCAGACGCACTGGCGGCTATGGTGCATTAGGAAGATACCAGCAGTCTTGCTTGAGCAGGATGAGAATGCATGTCAGAAATGTACTGAGGAGGACAAGCTCCAGTTGCAGGGGGCCTTGTCTCAATGCATTTGATTTGCATGCAGCATGATGACATTCGTTTCTACTACACAGCCGCCCCCATCTCTCTTGGAACCACCTTAGCTCAAACTGACAAATTAGAAATAGATTTCGAAATGAAACAAAAAACATTGCACCACACACACGGACGCTGATATTTAATATGTCTTCTTTGTCATAGGTATAACATTCTACTTCACATGAAATCAGATTTAAACAGATTGCGCATTGTAAAACACACAAAAAGGAAGACGTTCCAAGCCATTAATACGAAAGCCCTTGCTGTGAGAGGTTTCTAGTAATACGAGTTGAGACGATTTGTATTCAGAGAGGGGTCCTTGAATGAGAGCGCTGGCAGCTGAGCATATACAGTATGTAAAGACGAGTGTGGTCTTTCAGCCAAGCTTTTCCCAATCTCCCAGACGTGTCTATCTCACAGGGTCGTATGACAGCAGCTCTGTGCTTGCTGCCTGCTACCACTCTCCCCCTCAAGAGCCAAGGGAGAACCTAGCACTCGTCAGCAGGCAAGCTCCCCATGCATCAAGTGTCACGTGCCATGAAGAGCATCAAAAATGGCTATAGCAGTGTGTGTGTGTGCGTGTGTGCTGTATAGCATTTTGAGGATCCCGTTTGTCTTAAGCTGTCGCGTCATTACCATCGATTTAATGTGCGGCTGTTGGCTGCACAATGCCTCAGAGCAAGTTTTTCCACGTGTCACAAGCGACCTCCTTTGATTTAAGGCTGCAAGAGGCACACGCTGCTTCTAAACAACAGAAAACACCTGTGGTATCTGATTAGGGACATCGATGACATAAAGATTAGAACCCTGCAACAGATGCTTCCAGGTCTACCCGGTCTGGTGGGGCCCTAATGAATCATGAACCTTGTGAATACTAAGTGGCATATGTAAGGTCCCAGGGTACAGTTGTTTGCAGTCAGAGGAATAGAGTTGAACTCCCTAAACACCTGGTCCATGACAGTTACGTGCCTCCTTTCCAACTGGAGACGGCTGTCTTGTGTGTTGCCAGGGTAGCAGATTGCAGCCTGCACAAAGTCTTAAAATAAAACCTAGCGAAGCTACGGTGCAATTAAATGGATGCAGATTATATAGTGTAGCAGAGCATGATTGAAACTGATATCTATTGTGGGCGAGAGATTACACAACACTCAGTCACCTGGCATCTGAAAGCTAAAGTACAGAGGCATTTACTGTTATTAAGGGATGTTTAGTTTGCCACCAGTTTAGGCCAATATCCTCATATTTGTTGGGACTTTAAGCAGTGGTATCAAGGAGATCTAAAAGCACCTGTTACTCCTTCTGACTTTTAGCCATTTTAAATGCATGAATAGTATAATTTGTCAATATTTGTCAGATTCTTCCTCTCCTTTTTCTTCTTTATCTTCTTCATCTTCTTCTTCTTATTATTATTAGTAGAAGTAATAGTGCACTGCATGTGTGGTAGTCTGGTGGCTTGTCAACTTTATTATTATAATGCTTAGATCTCAACTCCATGCTGGGCTGAGCTTATTTAATGTATTAATAAATAAATACACAGCTAAGGATTATAGCGTGATTTGGCCTGTCTGAAGGCTTTTGCTTTGGTTGCTGAATGAAAAGTGACGTGCGGTGTAGACTAAGAAAAGCATGCTGAGTCAGTTGTGCAGAAGCCAGTGTATATGGATGCTATGTGGCTCTTGTTCTATGATTGACTTGTCTTGTCTGTATTTCTCTGTGATCAATAGTATTCGACAGACGTGTCCATGGCATCCTACAGAAAGTCATTTTACACCGCTCCCCAGAGAGGGTGGTCTGTCAGCGATATATTTTTGAATTTGTGGTTTACAGGCATGACACATGCCAAAACAGTTCCAGGAATGTGACTACGGCATGAAGGAGGGGTGTCAGTTATTGACCTCCCCCACATTGGTGAGGAAAATGAGGCGTCACCAGGAGAAGCCGTAAAAGACTAGAATACATTAAATAGACCACTGAGGTGGAACTAATCTGCTCTTTCGTCAGGGCTCAGGCACCCCTAAACATGGATGATTGCAAATGTGTGTGTGTGTGAAAGCACCCCCAAAATTACTGTCTAGATGTGATTTTTATATTGATTTTAATTTTGAATATGATTATCAAAGGCCATCTGAGTTCTTGGAAAGGCAAGCCTTTGAGCTGCAAAACACGTTTTCACAAGGAATAGGCAGATATTCTGCTCATATTTTCTACGGACTCAGAATTCATTAAGCATTATAAATACATTCATTAAGTCTTTAGGGTTAGTATTACTATTATTATAACTGTTTATACATTCTCAAGACTGAAGTCAGAAGGAATTATAATGTTATTATGCAAGCTTCAACTGTGAACTTGATGTGTGACAAAGCATTATAAAGGTTCTTTGGCTTTTTCAAAAACATATACACCTAATTCTCTGTAATGATGTAATGATGGCTTGTTGATTTTCATGAGCAATTGTGTACTTCGTAATTTATCTGAATATGGAAATATTGGAAAGTGATGGTGTGTCAACCTGTAGGTCTATTTCCATTAAAGTAATATATATATATGTATAGTTATCTTATTTTAAAAACATTTAAAGGCTAAAGTTGTATGGTTTGGTGCATCTCTTGACATTATTTACATAATTTACTTTTTCCATTACACAGATTAATATACAATACATAATGCATTCAAGTATATTGATGCGGATAAGTAGGTGATCTGACATCTTGGGCTCCTGACTATCTGACCAACATGAATTTTCCATTTCCTGTGATATAAATATTTAATGGGATGTGGTCCTAATTTATTCTTAATACTGTGGAAGGTTTCATTTACAAGAGATAGGTACACAAGGTAAATCTGCATTCCTTTTAAAGTCAAATATTATGTTTATGTTTTTTATATATATATATATGTTTTTTTCTGATAGCTCATCACCATTTTAAAAAGTTGCTAAGTTTAATATAGAATTGTGAATTCTGAACAGTCTGGTATGTGTACTTGGATTTACACCTGCATATTCTTTTTGATTAGAGATGTGCATTGGCCTATTTTTTAATCAACTATAAACCACAATGTGGCCTAACCTGTTTTAAGTGAAACACTTTTCATGTTATTTCTTTCACCACCGACATGTAATTTTGGCACACAAACTAAATATCAAACGCCCCAATTGAGGGATGCAGTAACGAACAGACACACAGGGGAGAAACATTACTACCTCCTCACAGCCTCTTACGAGGTTTTGTTTGACATTTCAAAGGCTTTCCTCAGAGTACCCTTGCGCTTCTTTTCCTCAGTCATCTTAAATAGCAAATCTCAAAGCATCGGCTCACAAAGCCTGCTGCCTCTCCCGTTGTGGCCTTGTCGGAACTGATGTTTCTGTTCTGCGATCCAAGTAGTCAGTTTGGGGAGGGAGTGAAACAATGGTGCATATGTTGCCAAACAGTCCATTGTACTACAACACCAAAGGACTCAGAACTTGATATACTAAATCATTTCTCAAAAAGGCCACATATTTTAATTTACAGACATAGATCAAAAAGTGGCTTTCTAATGAAGGCTTGGGCTTGTGCTGTGCTGTGTCTTTTTCGGGTTGTTATGATTCACATTTCAATGGATAATTCAATATTCTGAAGAGGTCATTTCTAAGGCTTGAAAGGGTGATTATCCCTTCATTTTCAAAGCAAATATCTGTTGTTGGTAAATCTTTAGTGAATAACCAAGACCACACAATGCTTGTTTACAGACTCTCTATGGCATCTAATCCATAGACTCTGCAACGCACTTACAATAGACAACATCGATAGAAACATTATTGTAATTTTTCCAAGCTACTGCATCTTGCAGTGTCATGGTAGATGAAACCACCAAGTGTGCGTTTGTTAAGACTGGCTCCACGTTGCGTAGAGAGTTGATTGCAGATGAGCCAGTCTGCTGTGTGTTGTGAAAGAAATACAAAGTCAGCCTGGGCCTCATCAATGTTATTGTAAACGACAGTTTGATCTGTGTTGGACTGTATAGCAATGGAGTTTACTTTGTGAACCTTTGCAATTGACCATCAGCTAAGCTCCAGGGAACCGATGGGTAACAGATTAATCCTTTCCCCAGGCTTTGTCTCCTTATCGGCCTCTCCCTGGCCCACACGGCTGGATGGGGAGGAGGGCACTGACTTTGTCAGTATTTCAGTTAATTAACTGACGGAAGCTGACTTGGCATCCAAAATAAGTGGAAAGGCTGAGTAAATGTGTGTTTGTGAATTTACCTTTGTCTTCTGTCTTGTCTGACACAGAATGCAGCTAGTAGCTTGATGGAGAATGGACATTTAATTGCAGCAATTCTATGCTGTGCAGTTTTTTTTTTTTCATTAAAACACACCACCACCATTAGTATTTTAATTGCATGCATCAATATTCTGTACAGCAGAAGTGGCACAAGTCATTTTTTTGTATTGCAGTTTCCTTTAAAAATGTTTAGGATAATGAAATTTCAAACCGTTTATTAGTTTCAAGAGTGCCATAAATTGGGCAATCAATATGGAATAACAGGTGCGAAGAAGGTAAGTTTTTTCCTTTGCTATAATTAAGATACAGTCTTCTTTAACTCTTAGACCTCTTCACCCTTCATTGACTTTCTCAGTAGGGAACATCTGAAATGATCATTTCACAGGTAAAATCGGTAGAAAAATAATGATCCCTCTTCATCAACCATGGCCCTCATTGCGTCTGTTTATTTCTTTAATAAAGGAGTAAATCCATTAGGCGAGACAGCTCCTTTGCTCTCTCTCCGTTTGCATATTTAACTCGACTGCAGTAAGAAGTAGAAACTAGGGGGGAAAAACAGTGATTTTAGCTACCAAATGGACTTGATGATGTGTTGGCTTATTTCCCCTCCCCCTCTGAATGAGGGCTGCCGGTTGTGAACCGTAAATAAAACAAGTCTTGCAGGACCACTGTTATCCTTTTATCTTTTATCTTATGCTGTTACCTTTTATTTTCTCAATATTTTTTCCCATTTGTCTCACCAACACTAGCCCTGCAACTTCCCTTCCTGTGTTTAGCAGTTTAGTCTCATCACATTTGTCTTGAGGCCTTTTCTCACTGTCATGAAAGAAGGCTAATATTCTGCGGGGCTAACACCATTTTCTCCATAGAATTCAATGAGGCTGTCTGTCAGAAGATGCATGGTCTGCATAGCGCCATGGCAACACGCCAAGGGCCTACACAGCAACTTATGTGTTCCTTAAAGGTTATTCAAGAGGCCTATCCAGCTGTGGTGGCCCGAGAGACAAGACTGCAATATCAAAGCTGTCTACCTTTTCCTGAACTCTCCCAACAAGTAAGCGATATACAAGGTGGCATCAGAATTGTAATACCTTTGGAGGTCACAGACGGTGTTGTGGCTCCTCTATCTTTTGAAGAGACTCTTGGTGTCGTATAATAACATAATGTCAGTTTGGGGATGGTAGTGCTGTGCTTCAGTGGTGCAATACTATGTGGGCACAGGGCACTCTCTCTCTCTCTCTCTCTCTCTCTCTCTCTATATATATATATATATATATAAAATATATTTTTATATTTGGTTTGTATATTTTATTTTTTGCACATATATATAAAATCCTATGTGTGTACTGAATACATATATATGTGTGTATATGCGTGTGTGTATATGTGTGTGTGTGTCTGTGTGTGTGTGTGTGTGTGTGTGTAATCACTGTGCCCTGTCCACATATGTAGCTGAAGATGCATGTTTATGACACAAGGTTAGATATGATAAAGCACACAGTAGGATTCCAGACAGCAGAGATAGCCGTTGACAAGTTTTGCATTCACTGGGTGCTATTGTGGGTTCTGCAACAAAGCTATTTGACTATGTGATGGGATGTTTGTTTTGGTATTTGTCTTATTTGTTTGGTCGGGTGTGAAAGGGGCTGTGTGTGTAGACCAATGATGAGGCCAAAAAATTAAAATCAAAACACCTGCAACAGCTACACAACTGTGGCTGGGCTGAATCCCTACAAAGCAGGGGTACACCTGCCTCAATCAAAATGTTTGTTTGGGATGCCATGCATTTCCTGATCTAGTAATAGAAAGCTTAAACTTCTCACCTGAACACCATGGTTCATTTTAGTGTACCTGAAAGCACCTCTGACTTCTTTCACGTTCACTCATATTCCATTCGCTGCAATTGTGGGTTTCTAAGAGTATGTATTACTCTACAAGCATGTTTTCATTTGTATGTTTCTCTTGATTTCTCTTGTCTGCCTGTGCTGAAATATCAAACAAGGTATAGGGTCTAATAAGGATGTGTATGCCACGGCCTTCTGTTTACACTGTGCTTTTAAGCCAGAGTACTTAAATACCATTTGTAGTGGACAATTTGCGGAGGATAGCACTGTCTATTCCATTACAGAGCCCTCTTGCTTGTTTCTCAATGCGGCTGCATTTCAAAAAGCCCAAGTTTCAAAGAGCTTAAGTTCCTGACCTTTTGAAAGTCACAGTGATAAAATTGTGGACTCCGCTCTGTTGTGATTTTGCTCGATATGTCACCCCATGATAAGTAAGTCTTTCCAGCCAACATGTTCAAGGCTTGTGATGTGGCTTGGCTATAAGTTACACAAACATGTAGCATTGAAGTTTAGCTAGTTTTGCTTTCCTATTCTTGCTTTCCTAAACTGCCCTGTAGTCAGCAGTTAGAGTTAGCAGCTTGAAGTCAGTTGTCAGTTGACAGTTTTGCTAACTTATTATAAATGCAATGTCATACAGTACGCTTATTGTCTTTCAAATACCATTGCATGGTTTAGGATTTTTTTTGTGCACACGAACCATCAGTATTCACCTTATTCTGCCCTGCCATATAAAGATTTTTTTCTTTCCGTTTTTGACTAGAAACGTCCATTCCTTTGCTTGTTTTTATGGACATCTATTGTCATAAAATACACTAATCACAAAACACCTTATAATAACAATTGAAACAGTTTTTACAGCTAAAAACATCCCTGTTCTTCTGGCAATATATTGCATAAATCTATTTGATTGGCACAACCGTAAAAATAGTCAACCTGAATCTCACAATTCAAACAACTATTATCACTAATACAATCCTCTACACCTCTAATACACTTCTTGCACCATTAAAGCAAAGTTGTATATATTACCATAAATAGGCCTGTTGGCCAGTACAGCAGATCCTGATGGTCAGGTGTCACATATACCATAAGCACCACAAGTCACAAGCACAATCCCTGCTTCATCCTCTTGCACTCCAGTCTGCGTCCAATTAGAGGATATGTAAGGATCATTATCCAGTTGTTAGATTTGCATTATTTAAATGAGGCGCTGGAGTTGTCAGTCATTAATCAGGTCTCAATGAGGACCTGTCAGAGTGTTGTCATTCTTGTCAAGTCATTACTCCCAGACTAATTTTGTCTTATCACTAAGATCCCTAACTTATTGCCGTTGCTCTGAAGGTCTAAAGGTGAACCTTTCAGACTGTTCTAGATAGTGGACTCATTTTTCATTGTTTTAATCAATTCAGCTATTACCCTGACTTTGAAAATAGCTTTTGTCTGAAAAGGAGCTTTTGTTTAGTGTTAAAGGCAATAACACAGTATATAGCTGCAGTGAACCCATTTCATTCGGTTTTGCTTGCTTGTGTGTGCATGGCTCTTCTAGCCAAATATACAGTATATGGTCTCCAAAGTTCACATAGAGGCCATAAAAAAAATTCCTGTCTTTTCTTCTCCAGACATTAAATCAGTGGAAAAGTAACATTACAGACATTGAAATGTTTGGCCGCTTTGCATTGGCTTTATGTCAAGTCTATTTTTGGTGGTCCAAACACCTTGATGTCCATTATCAGCAAACATAATTGCAATTGATTTTTTTTTCTTTTTTTTCACACCCTTTTTGTTGTTTCTAGTTGCCTTAAGGATTGAGGGTTTAGCTGTGTGTGTATGTGTGTGTGTGTGTGTGTGTGTGTGTGTGTGTGTGTGTTTGAGAAAGACAGAACTATTTGTGTACGTATATGTTTAAGTGTGGCTGTGTAAACACTTGACAATTTAATTGCAGGGGATTGAAAAGCAGTGTTTAGGACAGGACAGGAATTTAGGAAGAGTTGTTTTGATTCGATGGACCAACAATGGAGACAGAATGACTCTATATCAGTCCTATTAATGTTAATATTTAGCAGTCAAAGGAAATGATTGAAGAATAATTTCAGCCTGTTTGGCAATACACAGGCCTTGAACTGGAGGTTGCTGCAGACTTTTTTTTCGTGACTCTACCCCATTTCTTGTAAAAATGAACCGGCCTGTAGCAAAATACAGCAAATTGAATCCTTTCTGTGGAGTGAGAGAGCCTGGACAACATGATGGCATTACTGTATCACGGAATAGAACAGTGTGGCAAGGTAGTGCTAAATAACTCAACTAGCTCACCCCTGCCTTCTAAACATCTGAACTGACATCGCAGTGAGACCTGAAAAAATCTACTTTTTGCAGTTATTACAAACACCCGGTGGTTGAAAGAATGACAAAAATGGGCATTACATCAAATTGCTCTGTAAAACAGATGTGAAATAGTTGTTTCAAGCAGATTAGAAGTGATGAAAACATTTTCAGCATTTGCACCTTTTTCAAACAGCAGCAAAACCAGTATGGGAGGTAGAAACATGTTTTTTTATGTGAATAACAGAAGAATTTGTACATTTTACAAATTGATAATAAGAGTGTAGTTTTCTGGTATTAGCTTTGTCATTATGTTAACAACTCAACAATTTATTTTACAAAATAAGAATTTATTCAAGGATAAGGATAGCCCTTTTCACTGCTACAATAATCACCATGCATCATAGTGCATAGTGTGTTCACACTGACAACCACAGTGAAACTCTGCACTGAAAGTACCCAGATATGAAGTTTGTCCATTTTCAAGGACTTAGTTTAACAAGGGCAGTGGCTATTACCGCTGTGTTGACAAGTGTTGCTGTAAGGATATTCCCTGAGAAGCACTTGCACCAAAGTTTCCCTATCCTAAAAAAAAGTGTGTAGGAAGGCCAGCAGTCTGTCTCTGGTCGGAATTATTTAAAAAATGAAGCATGATAAACAGTGGCATCCAGCAGCAGCTATTTTTATATATGAACTACATATGAACTGCCTGTGGTCAATCTGAACTGGAAATCCGTGGTTGCTACAGAAGTTGACAGTTCCAGACAAGAGAGGGGGAATACCCGCTCAAATCCAAAATAAAAACATAGCATAGGTCATAGATGCATTCTAAATGACTTGTATGTATGTATGTATATATGTATGCATGCATGCATACTTTATATGTATGTATGTACATGTATGTCTGTCTGTCTGTATGTGTGTATTTATTTGTTTGTTTATTTATTTGTTTTTATTTATCTATGTATTTATCTATTTAAACATGCCGGTTCAGGACTACGACTACAAGTCGATCACCATTGGATAACATGGATGGCCTGCAGTCACCTGCAGCAGGAAGTATGAACTGAGCCGTTTCTTTGGTCCAGGTTTGCCGTTTTTTTCCATCTGAAATGGTTTGTGCTGACCAAGGTTGAGAGAGGCATTTCATTACTAAAATCAGGGTCAAAGGATTAAAGTCAGAATAATGGCTGGGTGGTCTGAGAGTCAGAGCATCAGTAAGTAGTGAAATTCGGATGTGCTCTGATTGTTACACATATTTCCACGACCCCTCTGTGCCTGCTCAATTTTACTTATTAAATTTAACAGTGTCAAATAGATTTGAGTATAGCTGCTTATTTGCTTATTTGTAGGGGATTTGTCTGTTTCCAAACAAGTGATCTATTTATAATTCTCATTTTATTGAGCCATTGTATTTAGTCTGATTTGAAAGGATATGTTACTCTTTCAGACCCACACACACATTCACACACACACACACACCATTCATTTTTTTATGCCTGTACACATACTGTACATTGAGCTCAGATAATATTAGAATTGTTAAATGTCTGTGACTTTAGAACAAAAACTGATTTTGAAATTCCACTGAGTTGTTTTTATCTGTAAAGTTTCCTCAAATGAATGTCTCAGTAGCAATCTCTCTTCAATTATGAATTATTCACCAGATATTATTTCAAAGGTCATTTCATAGTAATTAGTATCCTGCTGTTGACCAAACAGCCTCAAGGTACCTGATGGCCAGTTTAATTACAATTTAAAATGAGAATGCTATTTGACACACTCTATATGTTTGACCAGAGCTTCTCAAAGATTGGACTTTGAGAACTAAGCGGGCCAGACCCAGGAGACCGATAAGCAAAGTTAACTTGATGGCTGAGAATTCATAATAGGATTGTTACATTATTCTTTTTTTTCTGTTTCATTTGGTACAACACAGATCATTCAATGCCATGCAAAAAGGTCAGATCTAGCAGGTTAGTACAAGGAATGAAGATGTTTCACTTTAACCACACAGCTTGCCATAAATGTTCCTGAACAGCGTTAAGTGAACATACTGTACTGTACGCAGGTTTGGATTACATATCCGCATTTTTCCCCAAACTGTGAAAGAGTGTAGATAGCTTAGTGTGGCCCCTTGTACATGAACTAACATGGAAAGTTAAGGTAATATGTGAAAGGCCTGCTGGTTACAGTGTTGTTGAAAAGAATTGACACGAAAAGAGCCTCTAGTTCAGACTCCCAGCCACCCTTCGGAATTGATCAAGACAAAATAGGGTTGATTAGCTCTGTACACTGTTAAGGGAAGCAGTCATGTCTGATATAGCTGACGTTATACCCACAAGCTGCACCCGGTGACAGTGAGTAGAGTGACTACTCTGCCAGCTCGCTGCCAAGGCCTTGTGTGCTAGAAGATCTGAGGATTTCCCTCTGTTGACTTTGGCTCTTGCCTCTCTGTATACTGCCCTTTTGTCAGAGTGAGTCAACATCTGCATTTAGATGTTGCCCTTGTTTTTTTTCCCCCTCTCTCTTTGGTCTCAGCGGGTTTGGAACTTATTTCACTTTACATTCCGTCATTTAGCAGAATTGGTGTTGGTATTAGTAGGGTTCTCCGTCTAAGAATTTCAAGACGAGAAAAAAAAAATACTTCTATGCACATAATCTGCATCCGATCCGTAGAGATTAGAGCGTGAGGAATGGAATGTCGGAATAGTGAAACGTATGCATCTTTCCTCGAACAGACCCTTCACAGTTCCGACAGATGTCGGGATGGCCGGGCTTATTCATCCTGACTAGAGCCAAGCCCTCTCCTCTACCTCTGATAAGCCCCTTCAAGTGCCCTGGCCTTGCCTTCACTCTTTTACTACTGCACCTCAGTTCCCCTGCCAACTTGGTGGGAAGCACAAAGCCGAGTGAACTAAAGACTAAATGCTGCTTTGTGCACATTGATTTGCTGCATTGGTAATGGGCAGTATTCAAGCTTTAGCTAAAGTTACTTTTTATCTTCCTTTCTTTCTCTGGCAGACCTTGGTTTTTTTTGGTCTTTGGTGACCACACAACTTAACCGTGATAAACGGTAACATTGACCTCCGTACCAGCACTACAATGCATTTTAAATAACTTGTAATAGCTAATATATTATATTAGTAGTATTTCTCCATGTACTTTTTCTGAAATATATAATCACAAATAGTTGGTCAGGATTATGATGAATGGAGAGAAATCCCTGTTGACTGGCACACAATAACTCACTGCAAGGTTTAATCTCTAATATCAGTACTTGAATGTCCTCTTATATGTCTACCTTTTAGAGAAATACTGGCTCCATTTAAAAAAAACAGCTCTAGAAGATCACGCAAGGCAGTTTTAAAGATACACAATATTTAATAGTTCAAGTAAAATTTCAAGACAGGAAAATTGTTACAACAAATGTAAATGTTTCTTTTCTCAGATTTGATGATATATTTCACAGGGGCATGGCAATATATACTTTTACTTCATCAATTGTATATTGGCACATATGAAAGCTATTTGAAAGCAATAGTGAATTACAACAAATTATTTACTTACAAGCAGTTGTATTATAGCAACTATGCAATATTGTTGAGTTTTTTTTATACAAGATAATTGGTGTTTACTTACAATATTCTGGCAATGTCTAAACCAGCATAGATACATGCACACACACAAACACACCCACACACACATCTACATAATATGCATATGTGTTCATATACATTACAACAGAGATTGTCTTCTCACCAATTCTTTAGCCCGTTATTGTCATGACACCTCATACAGACACCAGTCTTGCCACCACTGATACGCACACACATACATTTGTTTCTCAGCAACTGCCTTGGGTTACTGTTCTGTAAGTGTTTATGTACACGTCTGTTACTAGAGTTGATGTGTTTTCTCGTATTGTTCCAATTTTTTTTTATTAAAAAACAGTTAAATGTGAAATGCTATCCCTGTTTCTGCCTTGTTTGTGAGTGCTAAGGCTGTGTCATTGTCTCTGGCGGATTAGGAGCTCTCTGTCTGCTGCTGGTGAGGATGATGATGATGAAGATGATGGGCATCTGATGACTGCCAGCCACCACCTGCAGGCTTTAGAAACGCACCGAGCAGCGCTACTGACGAACATCTACTGTATGGAGAGCTCAGTTATTACTCCATGCAGATGGGCATGGGAGACCACCGCCGGGGTTCACAACAGCTTAGTCAGTACCAGATGTTCAAGTGAAATGCAACAACGAATAGATCTGAAAAAATACTTTAGCTATTCAGCAAGTTAGTAAAATAAACGCAGCTGATTAACATTTACACGGTCTCTTGAAATTAAACCGAGGACCATATTTTATATGCCTCCACTTCAATTCATTTTTTAATGGGTTTTTTCCATTATTTTGTTTTTGTTGTTTTTTTTTTTTAGAAAAGTATAAAAGAAGTAGGAGAATCGAGCATGCAAAACTCAAAGGCATCATATTACAACAGATGTGTCTCCTCCCACTGCTGCCATTCTCAGGGGAAACCTTTGGCACAAAGTACATCTGCCATGTAATAGTGACCCCAACTCAAATGTGGCATGTTTTCAAACAGGATCATTCATGGAATATAAAAATGTATAGTTTATAGGATTTAACATTGTCTGGTGCAAGATTTAGTAGCGGGGACACTAGAGGTGTGAAAGGAAATGGAACTGTTTTAAACTCGTGTGCAGGATGTTAAAGGGTTTACCTGACTGCTCTCACCAAATCCTACATTTTCCTTCTAATGCTCCTAAAACGTATGATTATTCAACTAGTCATCAAATAAATAAATAAAACCGTCAATGTTTTACAATGATTAAAATCTGCCGTCTTTGACTTTACTTATTAGCTTATAGGCGTGCTCTCCTGCCATTAGAAGGAGGCAAAAAGCTCCACTAAATACCAACATCAATTTACAAGATGCTCTCCCTGTCCTGTAATTATTCTCCCCAATTAAACGCATTAGACAGTTATTAAGTTTGTTTAGGGACTGCCCACCAGTGTAACCAAGCCCTCATTTGGGCCAGCAGCTGACAGACAGGCTGTGGTCGCAGCGTTCTCATGGCACATATTAGTGTGTGCCGGCCTCAGCTGATTCAGTGCAAAGTAATTTTTTGGATCAGTGACCCATGGGCTCGGGTGCCATTAATGTACACAAGGCAGAGTAGCCACTAAATTAAGAGTTAAGTGCCCTCTGAAAATGTCAGCGTTGTTATTGTGCCACTGCACTCTGAGTGCCAGATCAACCGCAATGCCAAGAATAGGGGCAGAAGCCAAAACATTCCTAGAAAAAAAAAATATATATTGGAAATTTTTGTATATATATTTATTCAAAATTTTAAACTATTTTCACAGTCATATTTATTCATATGTATCTTGTGTATCAAAGATAAGAAAACAGCTAAGATTTTATATTTCACCATAAATTGTGATCAGACCTCAGGTTCCCATTTAAAACTGTTACACCTCACACAAACCCATTCCATCAGCAACTATTCCATCAAAATGAGGAAGTTCCAAATCTACAGTTCCTGAACCCAAAACAAATGAATGGAATGTCGAGTGTTGGTTGAGGTCTATAGAAATGACACAGTATAAAGAAATGCTTTTGGAAAAGGGGAGGCCTTGGTGGTTTACCGGAGGAATGTTCCATAGGTTTAAAAATGTGCCAATTAAAGTATAACAGTGCAGTCTTCCATAACTACGACTGCTATGGTGATTACAGATCAAAGTAATTATACTATTGGGAAACGGTCATAATTGGTTCCATTGCACTATGGTGCATGCATTGTATATTTCAGAAGGAAAACCTGATGCAGAAAGAGAGGAGAAAAACAAAGGGTGTCTCTTTAGCACATCTGTCTGTGGCTTCTGAGGCTGTGGTAATGAGATAATTTTGAAAATGAGTAGGTTCTTAACAAGCATAGAAAATGCTAATCGGATGTGTGAACACCAGAGGACAGTTACCTAGGCTCTCTGCAGTGAAAACTAGACAACACTAAGGAGGATAAAGAAGGTAAACTACAGCAGAAGAGATTTTTAAGTCTTAATCCAGAACAAGACCAATTTTTGCATTGAGGCTTAATCACATGTCCACACAGTCTTTGATAGGGACATAATATCAGCAGCACATTCAGGAGAGAGTTGAAGTTACATTGTCTGGGGACGATTCCCAGGGTAAGTGGAGAGTTTCAGAAATGTTTTGTAAATGTTACTCTAGTACACCCTAACAAATACAGCAGCCACTCAGAACTCACACCGACATTAGCCAAAATGACCGCATATGCCTTCACTCCAGGCTGCATCATAAACTCAAACAAACATACTATACATCCTTGTTAATCACCAGCAAATCTCTGAAGCGTTGTTTAATGTACGGTACGTGCCACTATCTACCAAACATATACTCATTCCATTGCTGTTTTTTTTTTCTTTTTTTTTCTTCCTTTTTTTAGCTGCTACTTTGGTTTAGAACTAATATTTATTTTCTGTACACCGATTTAATTTAAAATATTTTTTTCCCTAACATTTCTATCATTTCTTGTTTTATGACATCATATTTCTTTTATCATTGTTGATATATTCACAGATGTATTCACAATATTCTTTTACGTGTGATCATCATTTTGAAATTCAATCTTGTCTCTCTTTTCTCCGCAATCAGTATGCTTTAATGGGACTCGTATCTTTCAGCTGACGCCGCATGCTTAGTGGAGCCTTCGCTGTTCTCCTACAACTGATGCTCATGCAGGAAGCCTGTGGATCCCGTGTTGGCAGAAGTCTGCTGGCCTGACGGCGACGAGGAGAAGCTGGCTAAAGGAATGACCTTCACCGGGTCCTCCTTCTTGCTCGAGTGTCTCTCCAGCGTGTTGTAGAACTGGGGCCGGTTGCTCCCTTTCTCCAGATCGTCCTTGGGCACTGACCTGCAGAGGGTGTGGCGCCCGTCAGGCTTGGCACCCTGAGCCCAGGCCTGTTGGAAGCCAAAGGAGGACAGCGTGGCGCTGGTGGACGTCTGGAACTGGGTCAGGGCCGGGGGCATCCAGCAGCTGTCCGAGTGGCCGAGGATCAGGCACTCCTGGGTGCACGTCTCCGACGCCTCTGCCAGGGCCTTCTGCAGGTTCACCTCAATGGCTGCAGATGAGACAAGACAACAAGGGGAAGAATTGCATGAGTGTGCAGGCTAGTACTCTCCTACTACCTTAGAGAGAAAGGGATTAGAAAACTAGAGAGGGATGAGACTGCATGAAAAAGAACAAACTAAATAAAATAAGCTTTGTCTCCTTCTGAGGATGACCTGCAAATGTCAACCTTTTAGAAGAATGAAAGGAAGAGATAAATGTTTAATTCATATCATAATGAGAAAAACACCATCAGTACATTTCATTTCCAGTGGAATTCCCATGCTTCCAAGTGTTTACCTACAATGTGCACTCAATTCCCGGTAGCTTAATTAAATCTTTTAAAAAAGGTCTCTGTTGTTTGAGGCTCATATTTCTTTTACCATATTAAAAAATTAATGAACAGCCTAACAAACCATTGTTTACTCGAGTTGTTGTCACTAAACACCTTGTTTCCCCTGATCTGTTCAACTTCTGATAAGTCTGTTCTATGAGGATGAACTGAGCATGTGTCATTCGCAGCATCTCTGGCATCCACGCCTCTGCCATGCGCTGGTTTGCATATTTGACAACTCACATTGCTCCGTGAGCGTGGCTATGAGCAGCTGCACTTGATTTGCATGGGCGGTGTGGAAAAAATGAGTAAAAAAAAAAAAAAGGTCGAGGCACTCCCAACTATCCAATCTCATTAGGCTTGCACTGACATCGCGTGTGAGATGTGTCTAGGAAAAAGGCCTCACTGTTGAGCCCTGGCAATAAAGCCTGTCAGCGTAGATAATTAGAATGTAAAACAGTATGCAGAAAGGCAACCAGGAGCCTGCAGTGCTATGTTTCTTAACCCACTAAGAAAAAGGAGGGCCTTGTTTGAACAGCACATCAGTCCTGCAGGCATCAGCTTCAAGCTGTCACGTAGAAATAATTTAGCATATTTGCATCAGTAAGAATGCTATCAATAATTGAAAGGGATGAGGGTCTATGTTTTTCTACCTCCATGTTTGGTTGCTCTGCTTGCCCGCGAAAGATCTCCTCATTTTCTTCAAATTTGGCATGCTCACGTAAAGCTTCGCTTCATCCTAGGAGTCTACACAGGCCTGCATATGCATACGTATGCTTATCCCTATTAATACATTTTAGATTTATTTTATTTGAAAAAAAAAAAAATGACACCAGGAAGGATTTCACACAGTTTCACATCAGTTCAGTGCTGTGAGCTCATGTTCTCTCAGTAATATTCATAACACGTGAGCTGCGTGGACTGTGGAGAGGTGCGGAGCAGGGGGTAGCGAGGTGCTGGCAGTCCCCCTGCTTTCACACACACACACACACACACACACACACACACACATACATACACACACACACACATACTCACTCTCTCCCTCACCCTACCTCCACCTCCTCCCCCACCCCAAACAGCGGCATCTCAGCTCTGTTCTGCCTCTGAGCGCAGTGAGTAAATCAACGGAGCAGTAAACGTGTCACCTTTCACTGGGTCACTAACTTCATTAAGGGAGAGAAAGAAAGAGAGAGAGTGAGAGAAAGGGAGAGAGAGAGAGAAAGGGAGGGGAGGGTGGTGGTGGAAATAATGCTATTCGCGCATTTTCTTAGCAGGTGCTCGTGTGAGTTCTCGGCCAGGTCTGCTACCTAGATGCAGGCCCTTAATCGCCGCCTTGGCCGTGTTTGGCGGGGTGTCCTCCTCTGGGTTTGCTCCGGGGCTTGTAATGAGCTGAGCACATGAGCCCCCGACACGCGCACTAAAATCCACATTACACCCACACTAAACGCCCAACACCCGGCTCCTGCTCGGGGTCTTCTTGCACAAGTGTGCAACGGTGCCTGAGTCAAAGAGGGAGAAAAAACAACAATGTTCATGGTGGTGGGGAGTGGAGGGGGGGGGGGGGGGGGGGGTTGGATATGTAATTACATTGTATTTGAAAGGCATTTGGTGGTGAAGAGCTTTCCAGGGTGCAAGCTTAACGAATGCAAAGCGTGAGCTGTCAGTGGGGCTATGTCAACATCCAGGAGTGCAACCTTCTCCTCTCTTTTTTTTTTTCGCCTTCCCCCGTGCATGGAAAATTTCATATTAAACAGCTCAAAAGATGGTAGTTGCTATCGGTTTCCACTCGACAGGGACTAGTACTGCTTGACTGATGTTGGTGACAGCTCTGGCTGCAGTCGACAGCCGCAGGCAAGCCTCGTCTTCTGAAGCTGTTTAAGTGCCTTTTGTATTCTGGGGGAAACAGTAACGCTCCCATGGAGCTTTCAAAAGAAATCACACTTCACACACACACACACACACACACACACACACACAAACACACACACAGCACACACACACGCAGACAGACACAACTGTGGACGTATTTTTTCACACTTCTCCAGGATAATTCTTTTTTTTTTTTTGGAGGGGGGTCATACAGTAGGTTTTTGGTGCATTAGGCCTTGCCCCCCTAAAAACACTTATAGCCACACGCTAATAGCCACAGCGCTTTGAATTGGACCTGCTGGATATTTTCTGTCGCTCAGCGCTTCTTGTCCACGTCTTGCAACATCGCTCTGGGAAATGGGGTATACCCGACAGCTCTGTAAGCACACCCACCCAGTTTCACCACCACTAAACCTGTGATTCACAGCACCACTATAAAGCCAGTTTATGCCTTTAAGATATCTCCTATATATAAACATTGTCAGTGTTCCTAGAGAATCAATTTTGGTGCTATATCTCAATGACTGTCAGCACCACCCGAACGCATCATGGAGTAGCTAATAGTATCTCGCAAGACTCACAAGTTTTGGTCAAGTTTTTATTCGACAGGCCAATGCAATGAAGTTTTATTCTATCTGCTCATAAAGGGCCATCGGTGCAGACAGATGCCATGACACTACTATTATAGTAACATCAGGAAGAAAGATAGGAAAAGATGTCGGCATACCCATTATTGCCAATTACAGTAGAAGGCTCATTTCATAAACAGAATAACATTAATTTTGCTTTCCAAACAGCCTTTGATTTGGCTGGAGTGCCTTTTAACATGTGTGTAATTGAGCGCTGGTTACTGCGTGTACGTTTTAGCTGGCAATAATATATCTTTGGTCTCCTTTTCAAAAAGTTATGCTCAAACTCTGAAGCTAGTGTGTAGCACTGGGTTGTCCTTCACAAGTGTTATTCTCATAAGTCTAAACTATTGTGCAAAGTTTTTTTTTTTATATGGTTTTCTCAATGTCAGCACAGACTGTGTCATGGAAGCGCAGAATATAAAATAAAAACGGACATATTGCTATTCATAGAAGTGCCGAAACTAATTCTAGCAGTGTTGTCCCCTAAAGAGTCAAATGATATTAAATTTTCTTCATAGGGAAGTAATATGTGTGTGTGTGTGTGTGTGTGTGTATGTGTGTGTGTACATCTGGGCCATGTATGCATTTATGATTGTGCAATTACTACAGCCAGGCTGTGTTTTTGCATGTGTGCACCTGCCATTTTTTCGGTGTGTACACAGATGTGTGTGTGTGTGTGTGTGTGTGTGTGTGTGTGTGTGTGTCTGTCTATCAGTTTTTCCCATATGTCCATATTCAGCCGGGCGTACACGGACACATGTGTGTGAGAGTGAACTAGAGAGTTGGGGGCAGAAAGAAGTGCATGTGATTAACAAGATCTCACGCTGTCAAACAAATGAAATTTGAAAGGAAATAATTAGGTTTGTAATTACTTTGACTTTATCATTTTCCTGCACACACACACACACGCACACACACGCACGCACACGTACGCACGCACACAGACACACACGCACACACACACATTCCAACTTTACATCTGGATTGGCAAATAGACGTCCATTAATAGTAATGAAGCTGTTTAACCCCATGGGCTTTCAGCAAGGGGAAAGATGTCATTTCTCTTTGCCGGGTTCGACACAACCATCAGTTGAAATAAGGGAGCCACTATTCATTGCCGTGCACTAGTGAAG
This sequence comes from Limnothrissa miodon, assembly GCA_017657215.1. Classification (NCBI taxonomy): domain Eukaryota; kingdom Metazoa; phylum Chordata; class Actinopteri; order Clupeiformes; family Clupeidae; genus Limnothrissa; species Limnothrissa miodon. The sequence goes on along the minus strand of JAGFZM010000093.1, from coordinate 1,125,026 downwards.
GGCCACTTACTGTGCTCGGGATGCATTTCATCACCATTCATTCTCGACTTCACCCTAATAACTCATCTGTGTTTATGAGAGATTTATACTTTTGCTTTTGTCGGTGGGGGGATCCATATGATTTCGTGCTGCAGTTTGGCGTTATGTATTCATGGAGTCACCAATGTACAAATGTACAGTGTGATATACACAACGCCATGACAGGCACTGTGCACATAAATTACGGTTGCCGGGGAACCAAGGGCAGTCCACAGCACCCGCCCGCCTATATTTTATGGAAATATAAAGGCCTGGTGGCCCTGTGCGCTTTAGCACAGAGCAGCAGAATTTCTCTGAAGATAATGCCCACAGTAATGTCAAAGACAGGGGACGTTCTATTTGTGCCGCGACCACGGAGCAAGGTGCGTTCATGTCACGGATGTGTCGTGGATATTCCGTGGAATATATGCATATTCCATCACATTCCCGTTCCCTGAGTTTAAATCTAACTCAGTGTTAGAATTGCATTAAAGTCTCTGCCAGGAGTGTGGTCACACACATTCAAATCTGTGGAAGTAGCAACAAAAACCTATGCTACCATAATGACCCAACATCCCAACGTATAACTCTACACGTTTGCAGACGCAAAAAGCGCTCAGTTGCCTGATGACTAATGTATGTGCTTCTGGAGACTGGGGCACAGCAAAGGCAGGGAAACAAGGTGAATCTTTCAGTCTCCAGAGGGCTGTGAGGCAAACTTTTCACTTTGCCGTAAAAGCGGATATAAAGGTCCAGTGTAATCAACAATAATAGTCCAAGGGGGTATCGGGATGATGGGGGATAAGTGTTGCTGGATGACCCGACGTATATGTTTAATCCTGCCAACTGAATAATAATTAGGAAATTTTAATAGAATCTATGCCACTAAAGACATGTAACAATATACTTAGTGGCTGTCTTTAATTTGGCATCAATTACTTTCAGAGGGAGTACAATACAATTACACAGTGATGGGTTAACTTATGGTCTATAGTATAGACTAAATGTATTAGGCCGGGATGGTATCATCATACATTGGCTACCATAGGGTATATGGAACACATAAGACTTTGATATTTAATATATACCAGATCATGAGGAATTGCTATTTTTTAAACATTTTTTGAATGTTTTTTACACACTGTATACGTTCAATTTGTCATTTTGACAAAACAAATAACAATGTTATACTCCTTGTGTTTTGAACAAATGGAAACACCAGCAAATCCAGTAACCTACTGTTTTGTGTTTAAGGTAGTGTTGTCATGTCTGCTTGCTGGGGTACTGGTGGTCATGAAATAATTTTACGTCTGTGCAAAAACACAAATGGAGATGGATGGTAATGTTTCTCCTAATTGATCAGTGTATTGCTTTTGTTGTTGTTGTTTTTTTTTTTTAAGGCTTTCCAGAAGCACAAAATCATTATAAGTGCAATTCACAGATAAAGGAAGAGCAGGGAAAAAATCTGCTTATAGACTATCTGCAATAGTGTCATCTGGCATAGAACGACTGTGCTAAATAGTGATAATTGCAAGGCTATTCCAGAGTTAACAGACCTCGACTTCTTTCCAGTGTTTGGATTTTATGTGGCATGAAGTCACACTTAAGTCAGATAACATCATGCTTCTGTGTTTACCGTATGCATAAATCTAATAGCCATTCAACCTCAACTCAGGCTTAGTCAAACCAATTAAAACATCTTGGTGGAAATGGCTTTATCACATTCTTTCATGACAAAAATCTCCTTAATTATAACTGCATGAAAATGCTGTTATTGACTTTTAAGGTTATTTAACAAAGGAGTTAACTTTAATACTTCCCTGTCTGCACTCGAGCATTACAGTATGGTGGGTTAAATGCATGAAAACATTCACTCTTGCTGTCAACCAATGGTAGTGGTCAATGGCCCTCTCACAGTTCATATTTGCTCATTTATATGTGATTGCACAGTCATGTTTTCCTGCATGCATTGATTTGAAAGAAAAGGTGAATTCCCTGTGATAAGACAATCATGGTGGAGCACACCATTCACATGTTTAGTGTTGCATCACATATCACTTGATTATTAAGTATCAAAGTAGGCAATGGTAGTAGCCCCAGCTTAAAGGGCAGACATGTGCAATGCAGGCAAACAGTAGTTCTGCATTCAAATGGGAGTTCAAAGACTACTTTTTCATGCGCATGATCTGAAATCAAAGATACACCAACAGATAGAAAAAGTTTGATTTAATAGAGACTTAATCCTACAAGAGAGTCAAGGGAAGGGAAAAGAGAGAAGGATCTTCAGCGGAAGGCAGGCAAACAAGATCGAGAGAATCAGTGGCTTTTGAGTGAATGGGTGGTTAAAAGGAAGGAATAAAACTTTAGTTTGCCCAAAGTATGTTCAGAAACATTTTTAGAAACCCATCTATACACCTAGAATTAGCCTGCAGAATGCTTGAGCAATATTAGCATGTTATCTGCCAACCACGTTATATTGCCTCAAATAGATGCTAATGAATGCAGTTTGGTTAACCAGTTTAGCTAACCTATGGACATAACTAGCTCTGAAATCCAGGAACCAATCACAACGTCTTATCTGACACAGTGCAGGCTCTAGTCTATAGCAATTACAGCTAATGAGGACATCTGTGTTACTGTGTGTGCTAAACTATGAATGTGTATTTTCTTTCAAACTGTATCAATAACTGTAGGTGAGTAAGTGGGGCATAGTGACTTACTTTCAGTTTCATTTCACTATGCCCCATTTACTTAACACTGATTATCAGCTCGTTAGTATACGTTTCATCTATTTTTTTCTGGTTTTCCTGTCCCAATGTCTTATTTATTGTTATCTTAATGTAGCATTACTCATGGTGGAATATCATCTCATCTCACTTCATACTGTGTACACGGCTGAAATTACAATAAAAACACTTGACTTTTACCTTCAGCCAAAATTCAGTGGCCTTACACAACTTGTCCTTTAAGTCTCCTTATTCAATCTTCCATTTTCTGTCTCCTTTAATGGATGCAAATATGAGCATACTGGATGTGTTCTAACCTCCAGATGGGTTGTACACTAAACCTGTGATGTGAAATTCAATTTTTTCACATAATACATTTATTTGTTTGTTTGCAGCTACGGCACACTCCTTTCCTCATTCTTGGGCCACCGCCTTCCCTCCCAACACACACACACACACACACACACATATTCTTAGTCACCTCTGAAACTTAGGCCCCACCCCGCTCTCCCACATTTGAAACCCCTGCTTTCTTCTCTGTTGTTTGACCCAGTGCAACTGAAAGTAATTGCACCCAGAAAACAACATTTAATGATTATTTCATCTGAGAGTCCTAGAAAGAGAAGTCCAAGACAGGTACTTTCAACAAAAGAGCAGGACTTTTCACTCCGACACACAATTTCAGACAACAAAGAATATTATTGACTTGGCTGAGATTAAACCACCAAAACAAATAACAGAACAGAATCAAGGACAACGTGCACAGAGGAAAAAAGTATCCATGTGAACATTGTGGGTCAACTGCTCGCTTCTTTTCTTTTTGTTGCCGTTGATTAAAAACACGGTGTAGATAACAGATTACATTTGATTTTGACCCCAAAATAAATAAATAAAATCCCTTGTCACACACACTCACACACACACGCAGCCTTTTGAATATAAAATTGTTCATCCATTCTCTGTTTGTACATTCAGTCTCTCCCTGGCTTTGTCACTCTGTCCTTTCTCTTTTGTGACAAAAGCCAGATACAGCAGCCATCAGGCTTGAGCCGAGGCTGTGGACACTGTCTTGTGTGTTGTTTTGTGTTGTTTTGCGTTGTGTTGTCCGTCTCCTCGCTACTTGACTTTTTCTGTCTGCTTCTCTTACTTGATGGCTCTGATTGTCTGACGTTCATTATGGCTGATGGCCCCCATCTCTCCCCAGGCTGGGCAAGTCCTCCATTAAGAACCGAGGGGTGGGGGTGGGGGTGGTGGGGGGGTTGGAGTGGAGTGGAGAGAAGGAGAGGGAAGGGCGGGAGGGTGAAAAGGGGAAGCTGGGGTTGGGGGTGGTGAGTGAGCAAGGGTGGGGGGGTTGTGGTGGTGTAGCAGTGGCAGTGGTAGTGGTGGTGGTGGGCTGAGAGTGTCAGCGTCAACACAATCAACACTGCCCAAACAGACAGCGTGTGCTAGGGAGAAGGTGGCAACCCACACCATAACAATCAGCAATCAGTGCTGATAATGGTAATAACAGAGAGCCCTACAAGATCCATGCTGCGCTCTCCTGTCCTGCCAAGACCAGTAATTGTGTGGATAGGTTTGGCAGAGGAACAAAAAAAAAAAAAGGTAGAATATTCACACATTACAGTGATTCGAAGAAGAAAAAAGAAATAAAGGAAATCATTTCTCTTTTCCTCACAAAACATTTCACAGTGTCATCATCAAGAGAGAAGTTCCGGTGTATTTCCGTGTGGATTTCTCTTGCTTGTCTGTGGTCGGGGGCGGGTGGGTGGTCGAGATATTTTTTGAGGGGGAGTGAAATATTCTGGGGAAAATGTGTGATGAAATTTAAAGAGAAGGAAACAATTTCATGGGGGTAAAACATCCACCTTGTATACTGACACGGGGACTCATGCAGAGAGATAACAAAGATGGATGGAGCAATATCTGGGAGAGATTAGGGGGAGCTTTGAAGGTAAGGCACCAGCCAAGCTCCCTGCTCTAGCCACTCTCAAACCAGCCTGCCATTCATATGAGTTATTTGTAAAGGTGGATGATCTACATGGTGCCCGGCTTCTGACTCAGTGTGGGAGGTTGCCAGCACTGGATAAGCTTTTGTAGATGGAAACACCCGGGCCAAACACCAAGGATTCATCAACAATTTCCAAACAATTTTTGAAGGGAGTCAATGAGTGAAATATGAAATATGAGTGATGGAATGATTTGCATGATAAATGTATTTTGTGAGATTTTTTCTGAATACATTATTCTACCCTACAACATGTGCTTACGTGTAGCTATTTTCAAATACTGTAAGGTATTTTGGAGTCTTTCTAGTTTACATCAGAGACTTATGAAATGTATGTTTTTTTAAACATTCAGCCCCTTGTGGCCACAGGATTCATGTACAAGTTGACATGTTGTGATCAAACGATAGGGGGACTGGGTAGATAAGGTGTGAAATGTTCAGAGATTGTGGAATATAGAACAGACTGCAGCCTTTTGAAATGAATAAATCTAGAATGCCGTGTCAGTTCATTCAGTGGAAAGGTCAGTCAAATAGAGATAGGACCACCCTGCTGACTAAGAGTTTAGGGTAGACGCAAGGTTTTATCAAACACATTAAAAAGTTGCCCGGTGAAAACATTTTGGATAAACATGTTTTTTTTTTTTGTTTTGTTTTTTTTTTTTATTTTTTTTATTATTGATTAAAAACACATTCTTGACTGTTATGAAAGGGATGCTAAGCCTTTAATAATCTTTAACAAGTTCTTTTAATCCTACATGTACAACACTGCAACACATTTTTTATCATTATTTTTTAATGTCATCATTAAACCACATTGCTGAAGCCTCCTCAAGATGTTGAAAATACTTTGTTTAAAACAACTTTTTTCTTCTCTCAAAAATACACTTACACTACAGTATACAGTATACCAACTACTGTAAATGGTTGTTCCACCTTAAGTGCTGTGCAGCACAGTGTTAGCAGTAACAGGGGTGCCATGAGCATGAAAATAATACCTTACATAGCATAGTAAAAGAGCTGACATAACCAACTACCAAGCAAAATGCTCTTCAAAGACTCAAATATCTAAACACTTCAACTGAAGACAAAGAACTTTTTAATTGCCCCCGCAATACACCCATCTCCATTCTAGGCAAGGTTTGAGAGTCTAAGAGATTTCACACTGAATAATGATTTCAATTCACAGCTGAAGTAGAAACAAAGCGCCAAATAATAGCTCTTTCTTTTTTTTGCTTTTGTCCCCGGTCTCCTTCCAGGGTATTCCAGAGTGCTAGATGGCAATAAACTGGTCCCTGGATCTGCAATATATCTGTTAGTCACATGTGATTTGTTCTGGTTCCCACAGCCATATATTTTTGTTACTGCTTCTATGGTGGGGCAGATAGTAAGTACATGGCATGAAGGGAGCCCATCATTCACCTCAGCACTGACGGGACAGGGAGCTTGCTGCCCCTGATTCATCATTGTCTCGGGGAATTAATGCTCACGGAAATGATACAATCTTTTACATTTTGAGGGCAAGAATGGCACAGCTAATTAACTGCTGGGAATTTTTGATAAACAGCAGCCTATGAGACTTCTTTTCTTAGTGGGAGTCATTTATACTTAAGAGTTACAATCTGAGGGTTAGGAGTACTTTTTTTTCGTGAGGTGGCAGGCACAAAGCAGGGGCAAAAGTAGAACAGGTTGAACTGGGAAGTCACTTCTTTAAACTCCCCAAAAGGTATCAAACAAAACAACTTAGGGAATGTCTTATAATAAGCCACAGAAAGATAAAGAGGCTATAACAACATATTATAATGCCAATACAAATACAACTCTGAGATTTACTAATACACAGACACATTTTAGGGATTTTAGCAGCGTGTTGTGACAAAATGATTCATCCACAAATTCTGATTGGCTTAAAAAAAATACCCTGAGGGCTAAATTCTTTTCCAATTTCCAGCACATTCTTTATCTGGTGACGTCCATACCTACATCTCTCTGCCGACATCCAAGTTTGTATGCTAACAACGGTATCATCATCAGAATTCTGCCTGTGCAGTGCAAGCTGTGCTCATAATGGATGTGAATGGAGGGAAATGCAGATATGATAAACAGGAGGAGAAAAAAGCTCATGAGCACATGAATATGCAAGTGTGTGTGTGTGTGTGTGTGTGAGACAGGCCCACCATGAGACAAACATGCAAGCAGGGATGAAGGGCAAGCAGGTGGGAAGGAAGGGGGTGGTGAGGTGTGTGTGTGTGGGGGGGGGGGGGGGTTGGGGGGGGGGGGGAGGATGGGCGAGTTGGACACTCCGTGGCCCAGACAAATGGCAAATAGCCACAGGGTTCTGCTCAATAGACAGCCTAAAACCTTTTGACCCCGTTGCCTTAAGTTTTTGTGTTTGGCCCCAGGCTATAGCCATCAAACATTAACACTGTGCACATAGGATCCCTGTGCCTCTCTGGATCTACGGCGTCTCCCTGCTTTCCTTTTCCTGCAGTTCCAGGACAGGGTTTATGGTATGCATTATTGTCTCCCACCCCCCACCCCTCTCTCTCTAGCCGTCTCTATCTCTCCCTCTGTAACCCCTCGTCTGTCACATTTTATGGTTGGCATATCGTACAGCTGTAATGTCAGGACCCATTAGCACAGCTTGGTGATGCTTGGTGACGGAAAAGGCATCAACTTGCTACACCAAATGTCAGACACTCGCTGGGTGTATGCTCGTTGTATCGCCGAGTTGGGAGTCCTGGCTAATCCTCTGTGCTTGTTGTCACAACCTATTCCCTCTGCCCCGCGCCGCAGTCTGTTTAAAGCCACTCCGGCTGGACCACACAGCGCGCACGCTGATTCGATGCAGATGATAATGCTCATTTTCTGCATGGCAGCACCAAGACATTATGCATGATACAAATCACTTGACTGTGCATCGGGAAGGCTTGAGACTGACAATCTTGGACAGATGACTGATTTAAAATTACAACCGTCGACTTATTGAATTTGTTACTCGGCTTAAGGGACACATTTAATTTGGTGCAAAGATTCCTAGCCATTGGTCAGTGCAAAGGGTGGAGAAAGGGCCATAATATTCAAGGTGATCCTTCCGTAATTTCTCACTTTCTGGACGCCTGCTCTCCACTCAAATATTTGATAATTAGGCGAACCCATCAGGTAGACAATTTCATTTTCAATTAAAACTTGTGTACCCTCGTGACCTTCATCATAACAGGGGAATGCTCTATGTAGACCAGCAGCAGCCACAGACACTTTCGAGCACTGTTTAAAAATAACTTGAACCCAGCTATATCTAATCTATATGCACACACCCTCGCAAGACAGTGAGGCACAGGGTAGAGCCATACCCTTGAAGTGATTATTGCCTCTGACCCAATTAACCTCACAGTCTTGATGCAGTGACACCTAAATTTATGGGCAGGGCTATTTACTAGCTTGACACATGTTGGCTGCAAATCATCAAAAGTAGCTGTGACTTCATGGCAATAATTTATTATAAATCAATACGAATGATATCTTTGTCAATAGTGTAATAGAATACAATATAATACAATAAAATAAAAATATAATAATATAATATAACCAATGTAGGTCTGAGTTGAGTGCGCAAAAGTATTTGTAAATGTATATATGCAGGTGTTTAGATGAGAGTGTGGAAATGGTGATGATTCAGATGCACTGTTTTCCCAGACAGGAATAAAACAGGGATAATGTCCTTCGCAGGGAAAGTAAAAGTGCTGTGCAATCAAAGCACCCTAAGGCCCAATCTGGTGCCAATCATCTGCATGTTTATTCAGCAAGCTGCTGCTTTTCATTTGGAAATCAGTGACAATGCCAAAAGAAATCATCAGTCCATCGTTCAGAGTTGATGGAAAGTGTAGATTCCCGACAGTTCCCATCATCTTCTATCAGTGGACCTCACAGAGCGGAGGAGATGATGAGGATGGTGGTGATGATGATGGTGATTACGACGATGAAGAATAAAAGACAGAGAATGTTAGGGCTTGCTCTCTCGGCTCAGCACAAAGTTGAATACATAGAATCCACTCAAAATGGGACAAAAAAAAAATCCGGGGAATATGTATGTGTGAAGATTAGGAATGAGCTCATCCAACTGCACAGAGTTGCAGCTCCTGATCCCAATCTGTTAATTACTCACACAAATTAAGTAATATCTCTCAAATGAGCTGAGTAGGTTTCAACCACAAGTACTCCTATCGCTCGAAATATGTCATAGACTCGGACCAAATTGGGTTTCGGTGGTTAAATAGGAGCAGAGAGATAAAGGTTTCTCCCCTAGTTTCTCTGGGAAGGTCTATAAAACAACGTCTCTGTCCCGTGAGTATCTTCATCCCAGGCTGGGCAATCAATACAGTTTGTTCCCCTGAAAGAGTTTTCATTTTCCGTCCCTCAGATAAACAGCAACAAGAAATGATGCCCTCTCAAACCGAGAGTGACATTAATTCCACCTGCCACTGTATTCATCAACATGTGTCACACCTGGCCCTGAATGACAAACTACTCTATGATTTCCCTGACTGAACTCCGGGAGAGGGAGAGACGCTAGCCCACCGCACACACACACTATAGGCAATGCTGTTGTGTTAGGATCGGTTCCATGGCTGTATAGGTAGCCTGGTGGAATTCATTGAATTTGACATTTCCAGTGGCTTCACTCCATATTCCTGCTTCTCCCTGCTCTGTTGCGGTCTTAAAACCTGCAAGGCGCCGGTTCATGACCAGAATAATGGGGTGTGATCACTTGCTGAAAGCACAAATGATCATTTCAGCGGAAACGTGTTAATGTGAATTCATGTGAGGCATGGCTGTGTTGAGCTGTAATAGGCAGTCACTACCCCAGAAATGTCAAGCAAAGGGGAGATTGTTACGACGAAACACAGATTTCTTGCCGAGACATAATACCCAACAGTCCTCTGTGAATTATCTTGTTTTAATAACGAAAATACCTTCGCCTCCATTCTCAGGAAATAAACTTTCAACAACTGGCAGCGAAATGTCAAGGACACTAATTGCATTTTAAGAACACAAGAGCGTGGAATAAAATAGGTTTTCCTTTGACCAGAAACGAATGGAGGCTTACAGAAAAGAATTCAGAGGGAGGTATTCTACTTACTAGGGCTGTCGACAAAAGTCTTTCATTAAAAAGAGAAGGGGGGGGGTCCTTATATTCTGACTGTAATCACAGTGCCGAGCATGAGTTATTTACATCTGCACGGGACAGAATCAAGATAAGCATTAGGACTTTGGGTGGGAAGGTGGGGCCTATCCATCTCTTTGGCAAGCCGTGGACTAATTTACTAATTTGCTAGTGGGCGACCTGGGTCATCTTTATTTATGATCCATTAGGAAAATATATTCAGACATCAAGCACTGTGTTAAGAGAACGATGGAGAATTATGTGGCAAACCGACAGAGGAAAGCTTCCACAACATCAGAAACCTTTGAAGGAGGAGGACATTGTGACAGGTCCTTACAGTTAAAAGCAAGGGCTGAATAATTTCTACAAGGAGCTGGCTGGTACAAGCATATAGAGGGTCTATCTGGCAAAAGGTCTCATTTATAAACGGGACTACTTTCCATACACGGCGCAGTAGCATGGGACAATTACCATTTATAGTGGTTGCACGCCCTTTCCAGGTTTCTTCTCTAGCTTTTTTTGTATGAAAAATAGTATATATTCTGTCATTACCTAACCTATTGAGCAAGGGCATATGGGGAGGGAGTATTGGTGAGGTATCGAACTTCGCAAATGAGCACAGATTGCTCCAATGCTTCAACTGTCAACTACCTGGAAAATGAAAGCAAAGTACAGCGAAGTCATTAAAAAGGGCTTGGGCGAGGGTTCTGTCTTCATTAATACTGGAAGCTGCGGCCAGGCATCGCCGTGTCGATGGCATGTTTGTGTGTTGTCTGATTCATGAGTCATCGGTAAAACCATCAGTCAGCAGGGCTAGTGGCATAATGAAAACAAAACAAACTGTAAAAGCATTTCACGCTGTATTAGGCCTCTTAAGAACTTCCGCTAAGTGTGCCATGATGCAGTGCTGTTAACCGTCTAGATAATGACAGGCCCAAATATGTCTAAATAAAATTTGAGAATACTATAAATATCAGCGCCCAAGCTTCTCCTGTCTGCAGTTCTCGACAGGACAACAAACAGAGGAATGCAAAATGGCCAGAGGTTTGAAAAGAAGTAAACACAAAGTAAAGGCATGCATGGTATTATTAGTTTTTCTGAATATTTTAGCGACACGTCCGCATGTCTTTGAGAACCAAGAGAAAGCTTCTGAAGTGGATAATTCGCCTTTCCCAAAGAGAAATTTATTTTCTGCCGCTGCGTGTGTCAATACAACTTCTTTGGAGGTGTGTTGTGCTGTCTGCACAGCTGTGATAAGTGTCTTATTCCAAATGAATAGTAATTCACAACAGCAGCCTGTTGTACATGCATTCACTCCATATTGTTAATTAATTCATGTCCTCCTCAGTTTGCCTTTGATGTTTTCTCTGTTCTGAATGCGACTCAGGACTATGAAGCAAAGAGGAATGCTGTCTGTCTATGTCTTTATGGAACGCCAAGACATGACAGTGGACAGTGCAAGTTAGGTTAAGATAGGAATAAATGAACTTTACACCCTAAAATAAAGAAATATTTAAATCCTGCAACCACTTGTTTCTAATTAAATTACAGTAGCGGCTGCTGATATTCTTGTGTTCCCATTTTTTTTTAGAAAAGGACTTTGTTCCAAACTCGAATTCTGAAGAGGGGTTTGTAGAGGTCCATTTTTTTTTGTGTGTGTCCATTTTTCTGTCTGTGTGCTTGACTTATTCTCCATATGAGAGGGGAGGGGGCTGTCTGACTGCCTCTCCCCAGCAGAGGACAAACCCAGAGGCCTGTTGACATTGTGGTTGGAGCTCTTTGATCACTACCACTTTGCAACCCCAGTAGCGAGCTCCCGCCCCGTTTGCCAGTTTGATCAATGAAGATGAGTTCCTCCCCGTAATGAAATCTGCACTGGATCATGGGTTTGTCAATGACCACCTCCAAAGGTCAAGCCATAAACAGCGCTTTTTTCCCCCTCTCAGGACGAGGAATTTACATTACTTTACATGAGGGCCAGACACAGCGGAAGTTACAAGGCGTTTCATTCTAATTAGGGTCAATAACTTAATATACCCCAGGTTTGGAAATCACTGGGCTAATTGATGTTGACCTTTGAACCGATCAACTCATTAACACCTGAGACCGAGTACATGCTTGGAGTCGACCACAGCAGATGCATTTCTCCTTCCTGAGCGGAATGGGGTCAGCAAATGGAGGTGTGTGGGTGTTTAACTACCAACTCATGTTTGTCTCAACAGTTCCTATTTCCATTCACCTTGTTACCACTTGCTGTGGGGGCAAGTGCTCAAAAAGTAATTAAATGTTGTGCTGGGCTAAAGGTCCCGGATATTTTCCCGGCTGTTTTTCTTTCATTTATTTATTTTTTAGAGGAAAATGATTGGTTTGGTCACTTCAGAGTGTCCGTGAAAATACTGCTGAATCAAATTAATACCAGAACTGTGCAAAAGGAAACTTTTGGATGCGGTTAGATCAAAATAGTGGAAAAAGGCTACAAAAGAGCAAACTTGAATATATTTCTCATCATACACAGAACAATAGCCAGACACACCGTACTAGTGTGCTTTAATCCTGTATAAGATGGCATCTTCAATAGGCTGTACAGAAAATCGGTTTGCACTTCTAAGAAAAAAATACTGTGTGAATTTATGGTGGTTTTAGATGTTGTGAAGATATTTCGGGGAAAAAAAAAAATCACAAGCAAATGTTCCCTTACCCTGACCCTTCAACACGTTCCTCTCTGCATAGCTGCATTGCTTCCTTCGCTTGTTTTTCTCGTTCTATGTGGTAATAACAACTCTGGAAGTGCTAAAGCCGAGTGAGCAGAGAGACGAGAACAGAGGCCCTCCTGACGAGGTGTTAAAGTATGTGGCATCAACACTGTGTCCTCCAAAAGAAGGCCACACTGTCTGAAAGTGTTCGTATACAGCCTGGCGCTTCCTGTTGAGGATGAAGTCATAGTCGCTTGATTAATCTGCACTGAGTCACCCTTAGCACCCTAAGTGTTCTCTGCAGTGTGGCCTTCCGATGCCTCACATAATGCCTTGCACAGATTTCACATAGGAGTGTGAGGTTATCCAATATGGGCTGTATGTGAATAGACTGAAAAGCCTTTAGAGAGGTTTTTACTTATTTTCTTTCCCGTCTCCTTTTATTTTCTCATGGCCAGTAGAGGGCATGTTACATCTCTTGGAAAAAACATGTTTTTTTCCCCATCCTCACAGTTTCAAGGGCTCAAAGAAAAGACACTTTACTTTAAGGCGTGAGCGGTTCTTGCCTTTTCTGCCTGCTTCTTGTGGCTTGCAGCTCTGCCTCGCTGTTGTCAGCCAGTCACGAGTCCATGAGCGGCCAGTGCTGAGAAAATAAGCCTACTGAGTTGTGAGGACGGGGCAGGCGTAATGCCATCCAGACTCCGCTAAATAATGAATGCCGGAGTGACGGCTGAAAGAGAATCTGAGGTTGAACACAAAAGAAAAAAAAAAGATGGGAAGGAAGAGTGAAACAGGTGAGAAAAATGAGAGAGAGAAAGAGAGAGAGAGAGAGAGAGAGAGGGATTGAGAGGGAGAAAGGAGGGAGTGGATGAGGGGGAGGAGTGAGAGATGAGGGGGTTGAAGATGATGCTCCGGTCGTTAGTGAAGTATTAAGGTTGTTAACACTTGTGACAGGCACTGCAAACAAACAGACAGAGACAATAATCAGAGCAGCAGAGGATGGCTTGCTGAATGAAGACGCCGGCCGGTAACAGGTGTTGGCTAGTCGGTGCGAAGCTGCGGGGTTTTGTGGCTAGTATGTCCTCTACATGTGACAGGGAGGGGGGTGGGGGGGTGGGGGGGAGGAGGTCTGTGCGGGAATGAAAGAAAGCTGCCGATCCTGCCTGCATGTCCCCACCTCGTCTCCACACAGGGGCCAGTGGGCTGCGTGTGACAGTGTGGTCCACAGAAGGACCTAGATTAATGGTTTGTGACAGTTTCACCAGCCAGAATATGAACTGACATCTTGTAGCCATTATATAAGGGGAAACAGCTGCTGCAGAGACATTGGATTATTCTCCACAGCAGAGAGGCACAGGCTCACTTCAAAAAATGTCCACACACACACACACACAAAATAATAATAATAATAATAACCACTATGGTTAATCATGTGACTACACTCTGGTGCCAATCACGCAGAGGACATACAGAATGGCACCACAATGGAGGGCAAAGGAGAGACCCTGCCAGCAACAACTGTAATAATGTCCACAAAATTACTTGCAAGCAGCAAGACCGTGTGGTGGTACAAGCATTTTGTGATAGGAACCAACCGGCTTTGTGCAAGATTATACCCTACATGGATGGCAAACACTGTCTACAAATTAGATACAGCGTCTTTTGCAGCCATTCAGGCAAAACAACAGCTTTGATGCAAAACAATACGAATTAGATAGTCTATTGTTCCCCATTCATGTTCCAACTCCTCGCTAAATGCACCAACAATGACCAACATTTGCGTAGAGACAATACCCTGTTTTGCACCAGTCTTGTATCAATATGCTTCATGACCATTTTAAGCCTGTTTGTATCTAGGTCATTCATGTGACAAAAAATAAAACCTTTGTAAGGAGTCACAAATAGCTATTTTTTAGAACAATGCTGTGATCATGCCTACCTTCATCCAAGTTCCATGTGTTCTTTGCCAACCCTCCACTGCAGAACACAAGTGATTTCTCAGCAATATGTGAATAAGATGAAGGATGTAAGGCATCCCAAAGCAGGCTGTTGTAAGCCCTAAGGTCCGGCATTGGCATTGCGCTGTGTTTCTTTCTTATAGTTTATAGTTCTGTTTCACAGAACTGGGTAATCTCTGTGCAATGTCCAACCACTGATCAATGTGCCACAGCCCTTCGAGGCACTGGGGCCCCTCACATTCTGTCTGGTCTGTCACAAAAAACGTGCTCGCCACGTAAAAAAAAAAAAACACACACACACACACACAAAAATGCTCAAACAGAAAGACATCTCAGAGGTAAAAGAACGTCCTTCATCATCAAGAACGGGAAGAGCTGAGTGAAGTGCTTAGTACGCTTGACAGGATCCTGAGATTAATAAAACTAATGTGTCTGGACCACCACCAGTTACACATAGTGGGAGTTTGGCACCACACCACGCTGTAATGTTACACTGAAGAAAATCCTCAGTTTTGGAAGAGACACACAGCATAAGGATCAACAACCATTTCATCAAGGAGACTCAAAGCAGATGTTTCAGTTATTTATATAGCGTTCATATTCACACATACACACAACACGCACAACGAAATTTCCCGACAACTGTGTCTCAACATCTTAGCGGGGAGAGAGGCACCTTAATCTCAATGTTACGACCTGCCAAATGGACGGCGGGACATGAAGGTTATGTTATGATCTGCTGACATCGTTCCATCCGCCATGTGGCAAGGTCTTGACAAGCTATCAGGCTGGCACTGGATCAGCTTCCCAAACAAAATGTAAGGTCAGTGCACGGTTTCATTTCAGGTTCCTGTCAACGCATCAGGGCTTCATGTACAATCAGGATCATTCAGACTGCCCCTGAGGTGTGAGAAGTGTGTGTGTGTGTGTGTGTGTGTGTGTGTGTGTGTGTGTGTAAGCAGGGGTGGGGTGATGGGTGGGGTACAGGGAGGCGATGTTGGGAAGGCTTTAGGGAAAACTTTGGGGAGAGGAGGCACTATGTGGTTTTTAATAACTGCCTCCGTGCCAATTATTGGCCAGAGACATTTTCAGTCGGCCATATTACTGGATTGGATTGAAGGCATTCATGTATGTACTTTTAAAGGCGCTGATGTGATCCCAAATTGAATTGTTGGGCGTCCTTAGAGGAAAGGCTGGGAAGATAGGGGGTGTGGTGTGTGTGTGTGTGTGTGTGTGTGTGTGTGTCTATGTGTGTGCTGGGACGGTCGAAGCAGCTCATTTTGGAACCAGCTCTGTACTGGCTAGTCTATTGTCCGTCAGGTTGGTGTGATGCTGTATGCGTTTCCTAGCCTGGTGTCCTTGCTCAGGATTCACCAGATGGAACCAGGGGATGGAGGTTATCGAGCATCCTATCTCCCTCTGGTCTCCAATGCACTGTCGACAATGTGCTACGGACCCTAAAGGCCTGCCATCTGTTAAAGTTAAAAAAATCTGGAGGTGAGAAATCCAGAGCCCTTCTGGAAACTTCTCATGCATGATTAGAGCACACATGTGCTGGACGCCCCTTGTGGTAAACACACACGTACACCTGGCGAGAGCCGACATTACCTCTTGTCAAACAAGATCACTCATTACATGCGAATAGCAATGGCGCAATAAACCAGCACTATACGTAATTTCTTCTCAATTAAGTTAATGTATAAAACTGTATTAAGCACAGCAGGTCCTGTGTTGGCCATTATAATTAGACAAATGGATTGTATTTGGATTGCACTAAATTAATAAGCACAATCGGAGTCCACTAAGTGCCCATTAAGCTCTGCAAGTAACATTTAAGGGTAAACAGAAATCACAATGACTCAGAGCTTGCAGGGGAATGGTGACAGTCATAGACTATATGGCAGAGCAAGCGATAGGGGAAGGGGCAGGCTGGGTGAGACAATAACCCAGCTTACTGGGTTAGGACTCGGGGCTCTTTGTGCCACTGCCCCCCCCATGCCCATCTGGTTGCACTCATCAATAGTATTCGTCCTCCAAAACACACACACACACACACACACACACACACAAACAAGTACATTTCCCCCCACTTTTTTAATATACAAAGAATAAGTTTGTTGTTACTACACTCTCAGTGAGTTACAGTGTAGAAGTATAACCTAATTGTATTAAACATGGCAAGGAATCAGGTGTCTCTGTCTGAACGGAGGAGTAATACATTTGAATAATTATGGGCTAATTGTCGGACAAAATCACATTTTCTCTTTTCATCAGGACTGTTGGGCACACAGAGCCATTACTTATTGAGTGATCCATACAAACACAATTTGCTATTGATTCCATAATGTTCTCATAATGACTCATTTTTCTCTGGTAGGTTGTGTTATTACTTATTAAACTCCATTGGCGTTTAGGCACTAGAGAATCTTGTTTCAGGACTGCACGTCTTAAAGCATTATAATTAAAAACATTATGTGATTAAATGCCAGTTCTTTGTCTCGCTTTGACTTTTATGAAACTAATTTTATTTACAGCACTGTAACAAAACAGTGACATTTACAGATTTGATTTGATTATGTGCATAAATTCATGAGATATTCACCTGATTCATTCTTGCTTTTAGCTCTTCTAGTATGATTTTGAACATCTGAATAAATATGTGTAAAAAAATCTTTTTTTTGTCAAAATACACCTCATTTCCATTGCTCTTAGAAGTCAAGTAACTGTTGTTTATAAATAGAGACTGACAGTGTGGACACTGTTACGTTCAGTTTTTTCTGTCAGACTCTGACATTGACATTTAACAGAAAGATTTTTCATTTATTTTTTTTTTGTGAAGGAAAAGGCCGCGGGAAAAGGCCAGAACTGCTGAGATCAGCTGGGATATGGATAAAGATATGAACCTCTCTGACATACAGCACATCGCATAATAAGCACCTTCGATGCAAGTTCAGTGTGCGTATGAACATCTTATTGCTCACATAGGTTCTGTGTCCATAAGCAACACTGCATAATAAGTCCATAAGAACTCTTTTCCATCTGGGGGGGGGGGGGGGGGGTAATCCAGATGGAATAGAGCTTCAAACTGGAGAGACATCACTGAAAGGATATGGTGCCTTATCACCTTATATCAAGTAACAGACACGTTTTGTGTCGCTTCTGGGCAGATAAACAAATCTGACAGCTCTGCAAACACAGTGCAATGAGATCAGAGTAAGCTAAAATTACTGCCTGAGCTATGCTTTTTGTCACTGTAAAATGGACGTTACAGCTTGCTCGGAAAAAAAAGAATGTTCTCATTGTAACTTGAGTGACAGATGAACATGGCTTAATTACATTTGGCAAAAATCACTCCATCAAGACTGAAATTGACTTAATAAAGTACAGTGGGGGTCCAACAAATGTCTCCGCTTATGTGGACTTTGTAGAAAAGGAAACAACCTCTGAACATGATTACCCATCAGTAGGTCTACTGTTTTAATGGGTAAATAGTCTCCATTAGGCTGTTTTGTTGTCATGACAACACAACTAAATAGTTGAAGCAGCTTTTGAAAAGAAAGACTTTTTTTTATTCATAGAAGCTTTTAAGATGAAAAAGTGAGTGAGTCAACCCCATGTGCTGATATTTGCTACAGGAACTATTAGCTATTGTAATAAAAGCTTAACAGAAAAACTTTGGACAGGGACATCTGTGGAACTATTATTGTTGATTTTTAAATGAAGAAGGCTGTAGAACAGAAATATTGATGGTAAAATATTATTACACTGTGGACATGTGATTATTTCTGTGTTAGTTTGAGTTTTTCTCTATTTCATTTGAAAATATCCAGCGTCATTTAGTTTTTTTTTTCCTACTGTAGGCACCCTAATCACCAGTGGTGGCAATGTCCACATGTATGTTCAGAGAGCAGCACGCTGTGCAGGGGAGGACGTGCTTGTGTGCTACTTGTTTTATGAGTTGGACAGGCAGCATATGGCTGGGCCAGACATGCCTGTAGCAGCTGGAAAGTGATCAACTGGTCCTGATGCAAGCCTTGGGGGCGCGTCATGTGGCAAAGTCCTCACTCAGTCTCCAAGTGTGAAATCAGGCAAGTGGATGCAGCCTACTTCCTACTGTCATCCTGCGGTCATGCTTGTTTTTCACAAAGGTACAAAACAACAGCAAGGGCATTAAGCCCGACCATGGAGATTATTGGCCAGAGCAGAAGGCCCAAGGCAGAGGAATGAGAGTCACGTGGACCACACAAAAACTAGAGACCCTGGACTCAATACAATCTCAACTTGAAGGTTGGCTGATTAAAGGGGAAAAACTGCTGCAGTACTGCAGGAAACAGTGATATTCAATTCAACAGCTCCTAGAAAAAAGCTTTGTAATAAGTGAAAAGTGTGTTCAATCCAATATCACATCTGAAAAAATATATTAATATTTATATATACAGCTGAGGTGTAAATAGTGTAAATATGCCAATTTAATTTTCATTAATTAAATTTAATTAATTTTCTAATTTGTTAAATTTTTGTTTAATTAGATTTTTAGGTAACATTGGAACAGTTATTTCTATGTTCATGTTAGCTAATTTGCCCTTACCAAATTACAAAATCATTATTTTTTTTGACTGTTCAGCAAAAAACAAATAATTTTGACTTTCTTTGAAAATCGAGATATAAAATTTTGTGTATACTCACAGGCATGCAGACAGTATGGAGAGCTGCATGTATGGAGGTCCTATGCCGGTAGGTTGAATTCATCATTTTTCTCTCAGCAGAGGGGATGCAATCAGATAGCGGAGTGATACATCACTGACATCACGGCTATCAAACCCATGCATTTGGCAGTTTATACTCAAATCAATCATGTCAAAGTGGTTATGGGAGGCGCTTGCTTATGTCTGTTGGATTTACTGTAAGTGCAAGAAGAGGGCCCCTGTGAATGCTCCTTCAAGCCAAGTGCGCTCATCTCATCTCACAGTAAGTAAGATGCAGTCTCCTGTATTCTACTGGAGAAAACTAAATCTATCTGTACATAATAACCTGTGATATTTTTAAAACCCTTTCCTGTGTTAGTTTAACAGAGTCAAAAAAAAAGTCAAAATCAAAAAAAGTGTCAAAATGTCAACACACAGCATCTTGCCCTGATTTTCTCTATAATGTCGGCTTAAATGATAAATTAATTACTGTCTGAGCAAGCCTTTTTATTCTCAATATTGCAAGTTTTGTGTGATTATTTGGATGTTTTTATTTTGGCTGCCTGCTGTGCCTTTGGGCTTTAACGATGAAAGGGACATGACTTCAAAGAGATTAGTTCATCAGACGCTGCCAACCCAGAGACAATAAGCCAGCACGTTTTTGTTCGGCTACAATATATCTCAAGGCAAAGCATTTGGTAATTTGATTATGCTTCCCATTCATTCGTTCGCCTCTGAAAAGAGGCAGACATTGTGGGGTGAAGGTGTCAACAATTCCAAGGGTGAGAAAAACTAATGTTCTCTATTCCTTCCTTTCTCTCTCTCCCTCTCTGTCTGTCTTTCTTTTTTTTAGGAATGCTACTGCAATTATTATATCATTACAGTTTGCTTCCAGTGCACCAGCTCCATGCAAAAAGAGCAATCGCACCAAAAACAGCCCATGCTGAGCAAGTCTCATGATCATTTGGTGAAGAAATGGCATCTTGCGATGGATTAACTGTTATGGGGGATGTCAGCGGGGAGTTCCACAACGTATGGTGCTGGAGTCCTGAGTGTGCAGCTGGGGTCTCTCGCTCGGCACAACCCTGCACTGAACCCTGTCTCAGAGCTTGTTAAAAAGGCCCGGTCATGCGCTGTGTTATTTTAACGGCCCGATCGCGTAGATTGGCCTCGCCGGTATCATGAGGCGCCCATAAAGGCTGATTCATCGCTGCCATTGTTCGTGGAGGGCAACGGGGTTAGCGCCGGCTAGAAGGAGCGGCACTCAGGTATTCAAAAGTCATCCGCGCCCAAATCTGTCAACTCAACAAATGTCTGCCTCTCCTCCCGCACATCACAAGCGCTTCATCTCGTGCCGCTCCAGATGGCGGCGACCACACCGGATTCTGATAGTCCTCTGGAATTATTATTCAATCACCGCCATTGATTTGTGTTCACGCTGCTGTATTCAACTGTAAACCTACCTAATTAATATGATGGATGGGTGTTGGGAAATGAGTGACAAACAGTCCTGATTCACTTCTAGTTTGGGGCCTTTTTTCTTCACCCCCTAACTGCAGCTCTCGTCACCCTTAGGCCATTAGCATTTTGCAATTACATTTGTTATGCTGAGGCTACCACTCCAGGGATTAAGGGACACTATTTTTCCTATCATTTTCCTCCAGCAGAAATTCTTCAAACACAGCAAAATATCCCAAATGGGGAGCAACGTTAGGGCATCTGCAGATCTCACCACGTCGACAGCAGACATCACACGATGCACAGTCACCGACGGCCTGATAAGGATGTATTTGTCCATCATCAACACGGCAGACATATTACCACTGGGGAGACCTCCCCTTGAACCCACCGAAGCCTTGGGGTGGGGGGAGGGTAGGCTGGTTGGCAGGGATACGCTATACTTGGTTTTCATTGTGCAGTGGTGTCACAATTTCATAATTAAATGATTAATTTCACCCTTCCCCCACTAAAACAGAAGAAGAGGGGGGGTGGAGACTGGGGAGTAATATGTATTCAGCGGCCATATAACGCTGAATATTTTACCCAGGCTGTATCTGCTTTATACGCCAAATTCCATGGGGAGTGTGAAAATATGTTTCAATATATGTCAAAAATTTATGTTGACTGCATTTTCATCAGCCTTGGAGATTGCAGGAATGGCCTCAAGTTTCAATTCAGAATAAATTGCCATTTACAACAGAACATGCCATGCACCTTTATTAATACAACACTATCTTGAACCCATCGTAGAATACTAATTTCAGTAGACGCCGGAGAACACTACTATGCAAAGGTTGTACAGCCTTTTTGTACACACAGTGAGAGAGACTGTGCTATGCTAACTCTGTTATACAGCATCAATTCATCTTAGAGCTGACTCAGTCTATGATTGTGCTGAACAGCTCGGTTATAGTAGTACATCAACCATGGCATATAACATATAACAACATTTTTTCCCCTCTTTGTATGGGCTACCATGTTTCTATTAATCTTAAACTAGCCATATCCATAACCATGCGTGGCTGTTTCCTCCTTCAGCTAACCTTGTAAAAAACAATTCCTGAAGAAAACTAAATCTGCCATCCGAATTTAGCTCATTAATTTGCCTCCAGCATATTATGCTCACGATGCGCTTCACTCAAAGAAGTTTTGTTTTTACACCATTTCTGATCTTGACAGGTGGAGGCTCCAGCAAATGGATTGAGTCCTGGATTTGGGCAAGATGACTATCAGGTTGTCTCATCCAATTTTTTTAATCTGCTCCGGTCCAATTTCATATTGATGAGGTCTGCAGCAACTCAAATTGCATGTCTTCTTTAACCATTTAGCCAGCAAAGAGAGCAATCATGCTGCAAACTCAAACCCCGCAATTATCCAAACAAACTCTAATAAAACTAAGATTTCTACAAAACAAATCCACAAGTATCTATGCTAATGCGTAGGTAGGAATTTTGCAATCATTAACTTAAGATTGTAATTTTAAGAGTTTTTTTAATGGAATATGCAATAGAAAGTTACTAACACACACACACACACACACACACACACACACACACACAGTAAAAACAATAAAAAAAAAGATTAATAAACGTACTTAATCACAATGAGTCTGACTTAAAAATCTATAGCTTTTCAGGCTCAGTAAAACATGTAAACAATATCACACTTGTCTGTCAGTAGAACTTCACACTTCAACTGATTGGGCAGTAGGAGAGCTGTAGAGAGCGAATGAAAGAGCGAGAGAGAAAGCTTGTGTGGTATTCTTCAAGGCTATTTATAAAAAAATAATCTAAAATGGGCAATTTCCTATATTTATCCTATTTGCAATCCTATTAAATCTTCCTGTTCATGCTTCCCATCATATCTCCAGTACAAAGTTGTGAGGAAATGAGGATTCTTCTTTAAGTGACATGATGGAACATGGACTAAAATTAGCGGAAATAGAAAAAAAATAATAATGCCAGTCTGAGTCTTCTTACGCAACGTTTGCTTACACACTTAGGTGTACAGTTCTTGCACAGGACTATGTTTCCATATGGAATGTCAAACATCGATACCATTTGACAAAAAAAACAACATGTCAAAAATGCACCAGTATCGAGCCTGCAGGAGAATAGCAAACATGCCATGCTAGTGTCATCTTAAATTACACTCTGAAAAAGAGAGAGCTAAGCTAGGTAGGATAATTTTTTTACAGTAGCTTCCCAGTTTGCCGGTCTCCTTAATTGGTAATGAGATAAAGATTCCTAAAGTCTAGTCTTAAAAAGTGTAAAATTTACAACTATGAACTAAAACAGTATTAAATTGATCTGGGCAGTGATCTATGCAAGGGTTACGCTACCTGTTTGAAGTGTGTCTTTCTGAATAATCCTTTGGGCATATCATCTATGAATTTCACTACAAATACTATAATCCTGAATACTAAACCCTAAATACTAAACTATACCCCAATACTAAATTCAATGCTTTTAACAGAAAGAGGATCACATTGGTGTTAAATTTCATATGATGGTCATATAAATACCTAAAAAAGTCTCAAACTAAACTTGTTGAAACCTGCAGAAAGCAACAACTAAACCATTAGGTCCCTGATTTGTCCAGTGCATATATATGGGGACTAGGACTACCACAGGTCTTTGTAGACTTTGAAGTCCATATCCTATAATAATTTCCCAATATTAGTTAGGCTGTTTAACTAAAGAGAATATAGGCTGTTTTAACTATAATAACCCGGGTTGTGCATTGCCAAAAAGCATTTTAAGTGGAAATTTACTTGGTGAAAAGTATCTAGGTGTAGAACTATGAACCGACGTACTGTAACATTTTGTAATAGAATGTTCAGGACTACTTTTGCTTTCTTATGCTGTCTGTCTCAAGGAAACCTCAAGTTATAATGCCTGAAGGCATATCTAAAAGGGTAGAAACACTTGCTGTTTTTATTCTTTTTTTGCATTAAGCTGTCTCCTGAAACAAGTTGGGTCCAAAGGTGACTGTAAAAACGAGTAGTTCTCCGCTAAAATGCACTGAACACCACCTAAAACAATGTATGCAGCAGTGAGCTGAGCTAATTGAAAGCACAGAAACACACGCGGGAATTCTCTGCCACAATAGGTTGCATTTATCTCCAAAAGAGCACTTTTTAAACCATTAAGATTCACCTTTTGCATGATTTCAGCTGAAAAAGAGACATTAATTAGGTGCTGGGAAATAAATAAATAAATAAATAAAATAACATCCTCTCTGGGAGCAGGCTCACTCCTGCTCCCTCCATCACCAACCCCCACCCCGAGTGAGTTCTGGCTTCATCTGAATCATGTCCTCGTGTCTTCCATGTTAAATTACTCCTTTGCGCAATTTAGGCCAAAGCGAGAGGAAGAATCTGAGGGAATGTGGGGGAGACAAAGCGAATGTTGGCCATTGGTTGGATACATTCAGCCAACTTTGCATTTAACAACCATTGTTTCAGGGGCTCTTTCCTGCATGGATTGTGCGTGTCTGTGTATGTGCATGTCTGTGTGTGTGAGTGGGGAGAGGGTGGGCGTGCTAGACCTCTACTGATACTGCCATTACCACTCTGAAATCTATATGGATAAAACTGGGCCACATGTCTGTGTCTTACCTCAGTGCTTTGTCAATGTTCATCATCCCCCATTCCGTTGGCATGGCTGTTTGAGCTCTATGTGGTCTTCAGACTCTTTCGAGGCCCTGCTCTCTCCTGTGGCACGTGTGTCAATTTGTCTGGTGATTTATGATGTTGACTAACTGAGCTGGTATCACCTAACTCATTCTCGAGGAGGTTGTACGGGATACTTGGCGGGCATCCACTTTGTAATGGGAAATACAGCAGGCAAGCAAAACCCTCATGAGGAAACTAGGAAAGATGAGAAAATAAGTGGGTCAAGCACCAGGCACAAGGGCAGAGAAGGAGAGAAGAGGACCTCGGAAATCAATGCAGCCTTCTTCAAGGGGGCTGCTTTTTGTGGGATATCGAACACCATAAAACGTGTAGCAAAGTGGTGTATGACAGGACGGAGGGCGATATCTTTTTATCCTCACCTTTGATTATTCCATATTTTCTACGCCGCAGTCATTTAAACACATAAAACACAGGCAACGAGCATCATGTTGCTGTGACCTGTGCTGCTCTGGTGCTGGGACTTGCAGTGCAGCATTGCTAAGGGTGAGTCGAGCCTCTCTGCCTTCCTGTTAGTGGCTGCCTGACTGCAACAGACAGACTCCTCTTACTCCACCATATGTGGTGCTAACTTACTGGGCCCTCCTGGCCAAATATGGTGCCTGCTTTTAAAGATAACATCAAGAAGAGCCCAGCGATATAGCCAGTCTCTTGAGTATTTCTTGAATATTTGTATTTTCTTTTTTTTTTTGCTTTTGGCTTTAAACAGAGCAGAATTTTGTTTTTCACTATTTTGCTACTGTTAAAAAACAAAACTGCCAGTTTTCAACAACAATACAGCTGTTAACAAAGGAACAAGAAAACTTGTTACAACATTTTCAGTCGCTGTATATTCTTGCTTTTTCCCTAAAGACTGTCTAAAGATTTACCAAAACAACATGCAGATAAAATTAGACAGTTTCAAGCTTATATAAGTTTTTTTTTTGTTTTTAAATGTGCTTAAGTAATAATAAAGTTACTTTCTGAGATAATAACTATTTGGCTTGAGATGTCAGCTTTACTAAATCAAGTTCATGATTATGTCAATTTTGTAAAAATATTATTTCTTGGCTTTTGAACAAATCAGAACAAATTGAGTTGGGTTTAGAGCTTTGGAAAAAAAAACCTTGTGTGCTTTGAAATCACTTCAAAGCCAATGTCTCAGTGTAAAGAGTACTTGCTCACATGAAAATCTATTTGAGTCAAAAATACAGTATTTGTCATCAAGGTTGAGCAGTGAAAGTCTCAAGTCTCCAAATTCCTACTTACAATGTACTTGAGTAAATTTACTTGAAGTAAGTATTGTCCATGCATCTACTGTTGAAATATCAGATCAGTCTGATGAATGCATTTCTATTTACAGTTGGGTTCTCCCAGGGCAAAATCCGACATATATGTTCACAGATCCCCAAGTGTAGAGTGAATACTGTAGTAGACTTAAAGTTGTACTGCATATTCTACTAGTTTGTGTCAGCAGAAACCTTGGATGTTTCACCTTGCTGGCAAGGTGTCACTGATTCAAAACACACATCAAGACGCACATCAGAGGCATAGTGTGCGTTTTTCCTCATGACTAGAAATAATTTATTTATGCCGTTTGGGCCTGCGGCATCTTGCCATGGGTACGCTCGGCGCTAAACACACTCCTAATGTCACTTAAAACATTCCTCCACGAACCACAGGTGTGTTTTTATACAGATAAGCTATTTTGCTTTAGGTTAACTCTGTTATCTAACTTACATGGCGGAGGCAGGTTTATCTTGAGTTAGCACTTCCTTTGTTGCTGCAAGGTTTCCCGGCAGCAACCACACGAACGCTTGGCCCCTGTTTATTCATTGAATTTCTGTGCTCCCTGAACAAAGTGCAGCCTTGACTGTAATAAACTCAACAACAATATGCAAGCGGATTTGTGGGAACAGATGTATTATTATTGTTGCAGACAAAGGTGAGCAGTTAGTGTCTTGGTTTAGTAAGGAGTGTTAACGCAGTTGCTCTTGTAATTATGTGTTTATTTTCTGCCACAGAAAGGGCATTTAAAAGGCTATATGATAAAGTACTGTACCAAACAGAGTATGGATAATCCTGTCTGTACTGTGACTATTCTACTGGTGGGGAGAAAATGCATGTTGTACAATTTCAGCACTGTATATTCAATATCCCTGCATTGCTACAGCTCACAAAGATCCATTTTACAAAGTCAGGCTCAGGGAGTTTAGGGGTACGACAACTGAAAAGTAACTACAGCATAAAACATATATACATATATAAATTATAAGGACAAAAAAAGTATCAAAAATATGTTCAACAAAGGGGGCATCCTTTTAGTATTTAGAGAGAGCAATTGGAATGTGGCAAGGAGAGGACTGAAGTGCCTCCTTCTCATGATTTGGTAAATGCTTTTAATTTGATATAGCTCATCATAAGCCTGGTTGGGAAATATCTCATTTACAAATTGTGTCCTCGTTGTTAGTGGCACAGCACCTCAATTACCCGGCGAGCAGCTTCTTATTTATTCATGAGCACAAAGTCATGTATTCATGAGGATTATCTAGCAACTCTCACAGAGACTGGCAGGCACAGACAGAATATTTTAACTGGAATGGGGGAAAATCTGACACAGATTAAGCCCTCATAAATGGTGGGGTGGGTTGGGGTGGGGCTGGATGAGAGCACCGCTCGCACGTTTGTTTGTTCATAGGTCAGTTTTTGAATCGGCCTAACCCTCTGGGCCATTTTGGTCCTGCAGAAGATGAAACAATGGCAGTCGAGCGTTAAGTGAACACTGGCACACTGTGCAGCTGAGCTTTAATGGAGGGCCATGGAGAACACAGCGCGTTTACAAAATATGTATAGCAAGTTAAGGCTGGCTCGCCATGACGCTTGGCTATGATGAATTCTAGTCTTTGTTCTGTCGTTGCCCGGTTCTGTTCTTATGAAATGTTTGTGAGAAGAGAATAATAAATGAAATGAAAATATATGAAAACAATATTGAGAATGAATAGTTTGAGGGGCTATCTGGGTGAGGAATGTTTTTTAATAAACAGGCCACCCAGCACATATTTGCTGCAAATTTCATCTCTGGATTATCATACTCCAAGTGCTCTACTCCAGAATAAAAAAAGAGTACACTTAATGCATATGGAAGCATCCTAAACGCAGCAGCTCTGGCGCTCGAGCGCGTTCCTATTATTTTAGTTACCATTACCCAGGATTACCCTGCATTAGACACATTTATCAAGATCCGGCAGGACAATTACGACAGAGCTCATCAAATTATCGGCTAGCAAGAATGGCTGCGAGGGCAGGAATTAGAAACACCTACTTCGCCAAAGAAAGATTTTTGCCTAGACATAGCATGGCTAGTTCTTGCAATCGTCACACGAGGCTCAGTGGAGCGTGGACGCAGTGGACAGTGCCTCCTGATTCTCGATCTGCAGAGACAGATGTCCCTCTGTCTCTCTGACTCATGAGGTGGATGTCCCTGCAAGCCATGGCAGATGCTCCGAAAGGTAAAACAGATGGGATGTACTTCAGTGTGCCGAAGCTATGGGCGTTTTTTATCCAAGGAATAATGCGAATAATCATTCCGGCAACAAAAATGTTGAGAGGAGGGGTGGGGGATGGGGGTGGAGGGGGGAGATGGGGAAGAGAAAGAGGCAAACAGACTGCATGTGTTTGCGTGTCCTCTCCCCCGCCACCCCCTGACAACCCCACCTCAACCCCCTCCTCCCTCCTCTCGCCTGTCCCCTCTCACTCTGTGAGTTTAGGGACATAAGGAGCCAGCGAGGGACGGTTCTGTTGGACATGATTAAAGACAAGTGCCGCTCTGCTTCACTGGACAGTGTTTCCTAGACTGGGAAGAACAGGTGCTCCTCCAATATGCCCAGATGAGGCGGAGTATACACACAGTTGCCCCACAGTTGTGCTTACAGCAACGGCAAAAGGAAATGGACTATAAAAGATCCAATCAAGGACACCTTGTACAACATGTTTGCGAATAGAAGGAATGAACCAACCAAAACACCTGTAGCCATGAAAACCCCATAACAAGCCCAAGTCCTGATTGGGCCGTCACAAATTCCTTTTCTGTGTTTCGGAGAAGGAAAACAAGGAACCTCCCTGTACACAGAGGTCATGCAATATTAAAAATGTCAATGCTTGATTATGAACACCCCCCCCCCCCCCAGCAAAAAATGGCACAATGAAAATATGCCATACCACATCTGTCTCCTTGATGCGTGCAATAGAAAACACCAAAGCAAACCATGTGATTTCTGTTGCCTATTTCCAAAAATAAAAAAAATCTATGAATTGAAATGAACAGATGGATAAGTAGACAGATAAATAAATGAACAAATAAATAAATAAGGTCTCTCTGCCACAAATGTCAAACTACAACAATGGGGCCCATTTCCATGGAACTTTGTTTACTGCTCTTTAAGCCTGCTCATTATTAACTTATAAGACCATCTCAGAGGAGGTTGTTTGAGAGGAGGCAGCTTGTGCCTGATGGAAAAACCACACAGTTTTGTTGAAGAGACAAAGCGAGAGAGGGAATGAGAGAGAGAGGAAGAAGAGAGAGAGAGTGAGAGAGAGAGAGAGAGAGAGAGAGAGAGATAGGGGCGCCTCATCCATAAGGCATTCAGTGGGCCCAGACAGACAGAGCTGTTCAGTACCTGTGTGTTGCCATTGGAGACACTGTGTCTCAATGCAGACATGCATAATTAACTGGGGGGGAGAGGGGGTGGGGGAGCGTGCAGAGGTGGGAGAGGAGATATATGGGCCGAAGCACATCAAGGCTCCCTATCACCTCCAGTGCTTCTCACATCATTAGAATGCAAATCTACCATTTGAAGGACAAAACCCTCATCTGGCAAACGCACAGTCGGCCTTCCTTGAGCCAGTTGGGCAGGTGCTGGCGCTGCTGTGGCTGCTTATACCCCTGTGAAAGTTTCTCACGTCACGGGCCATTTTCGGCGGCTAGCCGCACACACTCTGCCGTGCCATTCGCTGTATGGACCAGTGGTTTTTTACATGGACAGCAGGGCTGATCATCAATTATTATACCTCACTGGATCTAATAGGCTTTCTTTCCTCTCTTCCCCCCCTTCCTTCCTTCCTTCCTTCCTCCCCCTCCACCCTCACCTCCATCCCACCACTCACAGCTATGGCCACAGGCAAGGTACAGGCAGCACAGTGGCCCAGTGCACCTGTAAGTGCAGTGACACTGACCAGCCCTGCATCGGGAGCACAGGGCCATGCCGCAAGACAACATATGCTCTCCCCAGCGTCTCACACAGACCCGGCCAGCTGCACAGCCAAGGACGCCGCTTGGTCGGGCTGGTGGCTCTTTTGGATGGCAACAAAGCCACACTTTTAATAGAATAATCAGAAAATCTCAAGAGAGAAGTGGTGGCGAATTGAATTATGAAAGGATTCATTAATTAGAATGAAAATAAATGGGTTATTGTTTTTTATTAGCTTTTCTATCTTAAAATATTTTTTTAGAAATCAAATTAACAACTTTAATGCACCAACACAACATTTAGTATATATTTCAACACAGCAACACAACAGCTAACTACTAAGAGTATACTGACTATTCACTAAATACAATGCTAGAAGTAGTTTGACTAAAATCTCTGTCTTTTTCATGTGCACAGACTAAGTGGCCTGACAGATGTTAGACAGTTAGGTCCAGTGGGAGTCACGGATGACTTGAATGAGGACAAATCAATGCAGCCAAGCAGGTGTTCGCAGGGAAGCAGGGCAGAGGGACACTCAGGGCTTGGGTGCAGGGCTTCTGGCTCTGGGCTCTGAGCGGTGGCTGGGGTCTGCTGTTCCCCGCCTGGAGTGGCAGGCAGCTGACTGACCTCCCTGGTGCTCCATTGCCTTGAGGACCCACAGATGCTCCGCAGAAAAGAAGGGGGAAAAAAAACAGTAGAAAAAGGCACTGGGCCCTGCAAAGTTGACCATAGCAAATGGGACGAATGCATCCACTCGCCTATGACAGAAAAAGCCCCACTGCCACATTTGTGTGTTCAGTGTCAGGCCCTGAAAGGCTTCTGTCATACGCCGTTAGCCCAAACATTTCCTGCCAAGGAACTTCTAATCCATCCTCCACCATGACACCGCCGTATACCCCCCCACCCCCCACCACAATCCTTTTTCCTCGTCCGGCAAAGCAGCGGTGTTCCCACACTCCATCTGTCTGTGTTAGCAGCTTCTGAAGTCCTCCATTTGTCCAGGAATACCAATTTATCAAAGAATCAGTGCGGGCATTGATCAGCGCGCCGTGGGGTGTCACGAGCTAATCTGGCTCACGCATGCACAGACACACCTAGAGCCAATCACCCTGACCTGGGAGAGGATGAGTGACTGAGAGCTAAGAAGCAGTATTTACCCATATCGGATTGTTCGCGCCAACGCCAGGTTTGCTTTGCCGCAGTTTCTTTCATCACTCATTGTCAGTGCAAAGTGTGTTTTTGCATCTCCTAGAGACTCCCAATGAGTGGGATGAATGGGGGGACATCTACCTCTCGTGCACCGAGTATTTGCACAGCCCTAATTTCTGCCGTATTAAAAAAAAAAAAAAAAAAATCATATTTCAATGCGTAACACGGCGAAATTAATGAGAAGCAAAAGCTAAAGAATTTAATTAGGCTATTTAAATATTCAAATTGATTCCATTGCAATGACTAATTGATTAATTAAATCTATTTTAATTATAATTTCAAAAAGAAGAAAAATCACTCAAGGATATGTATAGAGTTTGTTCAAGAATGTGTTATCGAAGGCCGTCAGTGACTAGTCTGTCAGTAACTGCCAGCACTATAAATGATAGATAGATGCTAGATAGATAGATAAATAATTAATTTATTCAGAAGGAAATTATGGATGAATATAATAATGTCATATGTAATAAATCAATAAGCTATTCAATAAGGGGAAAAAGAGCACTCTACGCAGTAAGAGTACTGATACCGTTGCTTTCCGCACTCGTCCTAGCGCCATCACTTTGTCCCCATAACTCAGAGGGATTCTATGTGACAACAGAGGTTTCTTAAATGGCCACAGCATATGTCTGACATGATAGCCGCGCTGTAGCGAGGATATAAGGACAATGCGGGTCAATAGCGTTATGGTGCAGTCGCACCAAAAATACAACCCCTGCTGCAGAGTAGGAGCAGCCTTCAGGGGACGTATTGATGCTTGGTTATTTTGGTCAATAACTCCTTCTAAGCAGACCCATCTTTATCCTTGAGACCGTCTGCAAGTGAAAAATGAGAAGGGGATGAAGCCGTGTATTTTAATCAATGCGGGCGGCCCATATCTAAAGGGAAACGTCACAGCGCCTCCCCCATAACATCCGCTGCCTGGAGAGCGGATGCTGATCAAAAAGGCTATAAGTCTTTGAGAAAGTTTTGACCTTTGCATGCTCTTATTGCAGCGACGAGGAATCTCAATGTTTAAAGGTGCCCTGCCATTCCTCTACATGTACATGGTATTTTATTGTTCTCTGAGGTCTCCGAAGATGATATTTAAATTTAGGTGGGTTGAAACAGGTCCAAAGAGACCTAAACAGGTCTCAGTGCAACCTATTGAAATAGGCTTAGAGTGAAACGCCTCATTTGTCCTACTATGATATTGAACTGTGCTCTGATTCGCTAGCATATCAGCATTGCATACATGTTAAGTGAATATTTATATTTACATTAGCTTGCTAATGTCAGCGTTAGCAAGGGAGAAAGCATGAAAAATGACATTGCAGAGGAAGAGGAGAAAACTGTGAAATGTGCATACATCCACAATTAGCTTAGAGAATAGAAACAGACACTTTGCAACAATATGCTTGTATTGTGTAGGCTTCCAAATAGCCAACAGCGACATCTTTATAGCAAGAGAATAGTTACAACTGAAGGTAAGCTAGATTTTTTTGCCCCTACCACAGAAAATAATTTTGGGCCTCCTAAATAAAATATGAAGCCGTTGTTTAGGCCCCATTTCAGTGCCAGTCCTAAGATTTTATTTTATTTTTTATTCTATTTCTTTTGCACAAATATCTTGTATATGTTTTTACTTCTATATAATGTAGATAGGTGCCTTATGAATATTGTCTTGATGCCCACCATGTGTACAAGTATACTTGGCCAACAAAACCTGATTCTGATTCTGACGAGGGACCGTTTGTCTACAACTCCTGTTATTCAAGCAGGAAACTAAAAACGTGACTACTACTGTTCTCCCTGCTATCTTTACTACATATATTCACATTAACCTGGCATAGTTCCCATTCCGTGGGGGCGGGCACTAATCAAATATAAGAGAGCATGGATTGGGCGATACTTCAGCTCTATCAGCCAATGACACAGACTTAATCCATCCCAGACATAACTAACTAACCTCGAATCTACTTGATTTCTCCGTTTGTTTCTTCTCATTAGCTATTGGAGACGGCAAAGAGTGTATTAAGTTTTTACATGCACTATAACAACTCCAGCTCATATAAACCTATTTCAAAAACAAGCTTTGAGCAGCATGCCTGAGCACCTCTAAGTTTTACTTTTTTGACAAACACTTAGGATGTAATTGGTGAGCAACATTGCTTGGGTTAAGTGCAAGTGGAAGGGCTATTTACTTTTTTGGATTTCTTGAAACCATTACAGCAGTCTGGCCTGACAACAGCATTGAAATTGCTCGCTGTGCAGAGCAATTGGGAAGCCAAAGGGATTTTCACTCAAATTGTTAGGCAATGATTGGGTGCTCTCTCTCTCATCTCAGCACTCCCGAGCTAACAAGAGATTTTTGCTGAAATCAAAGGTAAAAGGGGAAGAGGAAGCCCTCAAAGCGGGGTGAGGCTGCAGTTGAATGATCAATATAAACATTCCACTTTTAAAAACACATTCACATCTGAACCGCATTTCCCACAACAAATGGGCAAAAAAAAACAATATAATACACAAACAGAGAGAAAAAAAAACAAGAAACATTCTACAGGAATGTGAGTGAAATACAACACCCCAAGATAATGCTAATTTCCCACAGCTGGCTTTTCTGCCTTAACACATTTCCATGGCTAGCACACTACCTCTTACACATGGTCTTGTGCAAGGGCCACAGGCTGTGCAAGATCTAAGTGTAAAAGAAGGGAATTCTTGTGAAAGCTATCTGCAACAAATGGCATTTAATAAAACATCACCGTATCTATATTTCATTGGCTTTCTAAGACTGCCTGCCTTGTATGTAAACGAAGCCGAGGGTCTGAAGTGTGTTGCCCTTGCTCTGTGTTGAATCAGTGGAACAGGGATGTTGCTGGCCTACCCTACTCCACTCCATTCTCAAAGGATTGCAAAGGAGTTTCCAGACAGCTGGAGTCAGTATTTCATCATTGCGAGCGGGAACATGAAACATTAACACACTTCCCAGACCTGGACATCCCACGCCGCTCCTCGCTCCTTTGATAATGAGCTGCTGTACATATTTCACTGGCACGAGCACATCAGTGGTGTCAGAGGGATCATGCCAATTGGACTGGATGCTGTTGCGCGGCTCCTTTGTTGACGCGCACAAGTCACATAAATAGACGGGGGGCTTGGCAGCGCGGTCAACTTTGGCAAGTTGCAGCGGGGACGCTGGCCACGCTCGGTGCACTAAGCAGACTTTAAAGATGTGTGAAGCTGGTTGTTTGCTGGTTTGACACCAAAGTGTTGCAGCTTTGCCCAACTCAAGCCAACAGTGGCACGGTGGAACATTGAATCAGAATGGTGAAAGTTACAGTGAAAAAGCACTAGGGGGAATGCAAGGTATAATATTCAGGTAAATTATCTTTTGTGCTTCATTAAAAAAAACAATTTCCACAGTCTTCCTATTGTCTTGCTTGAAATTGTAAGGCAAAATTGACTGAAGTCCACATTTTCACATGGTCTGTGTAAGCCCCAAAGCCAAAAAAAGTGACATACTGTTATCTCTCTCTCTCTCTCTCTCTCTCTCTCTCTCTCTCTCTCTCTGACTTTACATTTTGGTTATCTGGTTGTCTCATTGTTTAAGTGTTCATTGTTTATTTGATTATTGTTTATTTGTTTATTTTCATTTAGTTTAACCTCTATTTTTATATGTAAGTGTATGGCTTACTGTTACATAGAACATTCTTTTTTTCTATCAGGTCATTCATCTCTACTCTCTTTCTGTGTCATGCCAATTTTGTGCATTTGGACATTCAAGGTCAAACTATTATTTTTTGAGTCAGATTACTGTGTAATTTCTTGTATACCAATACTTAATATATGCCTCTGCTCTAAGTTCAAGACAGACCCTTATTTTTCCTGATCCTACAATGAGATCATCTGTATTCCGAGCAAGGTGGTTTCCATTTAGAAAATCACACTATGTGTCAAAAAATGATAGCTAGTTGTTAGCCAGAGTCTTTGTGGAAGCCTTTTGATGTTCCCCCTGCAGAGTTGAGCCTGCAGTGTCCGGAGATACAATCAAACGTGACAGCTATTGATCCATCTCCAAACCAGACATGAGCCATGCTGCACACGGTAACAAGTTCAGAATGGGTGTTTTTAATTGTGAAAGTCTTTGAAAGGCCCTCTGAAGGCCTGTAACTGAGAGGAGAAGTTCACCCTGTGCTTGTGTTTCCATCGTTCACTCGCGCTGCCAATCAATTGTCAAAGAGCTTTCAGTTCTCAAAACAAATTGAAGGATTTGTGCTCTCTTATCGGTGGTACCTTACCATTTAATGAATAATTTCCTTATGGACACCCAATCCATGGATTTCTTTCTATTGATGTTTTACTACCTCAAATAACTAGGAACTGTAGAAACTCAACAAAGCCAATCTTTGCTTTTTAAGTGAGCACAGTTCTCTTTCGTTTCGAAGCCGAAACGTACGAGTGAACGTACGAGTGGATGATGCCTATCATCTCCTACTTTTCTGAAGTCATTTTTAACCAACCCTTTGAAAAAAAAGGGCAGTAAGCGCACTGACGCGCGCAGGCAACTACTTAGACAGCCCTGCGTGACGTCAGAAAGTCTATATATTGACTGCGCTTATGCTTCAGGTCCTCTTTGCCTCTTTCACCTCGCCTACTGCGTGTGTTTCTGAGTCGCCTTTTCGTTTGCTTTCGCAAATATTTCTAAAACCAACGGCTTTTTTGAAAGCCCACCACAAAAGCTTTTTTTCAAAGCTCTCCGAGGGATTTCCGTCTTGCTCCAAGTGCTCACGCCGGTCCCTGACTTCTGGTACCCCGAGACGCAAGATGGCTACTCGTCGTTGCACCGACTGTGATCGTCCCATGGCGATCTCCGACCGCCATGCTATCTGTTTTATCTGCGCAGAATCACCGCTCTCACTTCACTGGCTATCCGGGCGGCCATTAAAGCCGACGGGCGCTCCCTTGGCTCCTTGGTCGTCCTTGACAGGCATCTCTGGCTGAACCTCTCCTCCATGCCAGAGAAGGAGAAGAAGCATCTCCTGTATGCTCCCATCTCCGCTGATGCTCTGTTTGGCCAGGCGCTGGAACTACAGCGCGACCGCTTAGAGAAGACGAAGTCGGCGGCTCAGGCCGTGCAACCCGTGCTTCCTAAGCGTGCTCCGCCTCAGTCAGCCGCTCCTGCTACTCCTCTGACGCGTGCTCGTACGCCTCAACGGACGCAACAGAAAAAGAAGGCGGATGCGCCCAAAGCCGCGCCACAGCCAGCTACTGGGTCGCAATCTACTTGGCAGTGTTCCCGCTCACGCGGGCGTCCAGCTCCCGCCAACCGTCCAGCTAGCCAGGAGCGGCGTAAGAGGCCACAGCGATCCTGATGCGATCGCGTGTGCGCGGCAGAGCATGTCATGCGATCACCATCCATTGACTGCTATGCCTCTGTGTGCTCTCAAAGGCACGGGTCCTCGCTCTGCAGTCCCTAGCTCGGAGCGTTCCACCCCGCTTCGGCGGTCCTCTCTGATCTCACCCCCTTACGGGGCGCTGAGTTTGCCTTGTTCACAAGGACTCCGCACACACACTATCGCCCCTCTGGGGCAATGTTTCACTATGAGCCCCGGCCCAGGCCGGAGGACGCTCTCCGTTCTGTCAGTGCTATCGCGCACTGGGGCACCGATGCGGTCTCCGCCGCACGTTCAGCTGACACACGCCCCGC
The DNA here is from genome assembly GCA_017657215.1 of Limnothrissa miodon. NCBI lineage: Eukaryota > Metazoa > Chordata > Actinopteri > Clupeiformes > Clupeidae > Limnothrissa > Limnothrissa miodon. The sequence continues at coordinate 1,088,463 of JAGFZM010000093.1, read as the reverse complement.
GCTATGCGCCGCGCGTGATATCACGCCTCGCCGGCGCCCAGGTGGCGCCGAGGCCTCTGCTAGTGTCACGATCTCCGCGTCCTCTGTCCCTCTCGCCTCCGAGCAGTGGGCATGCGGCGCTTCGGAGTCGTTCACGGTCGAGAAGTCCTCCCCGTCCTCTCTCGCCGCTTCTGTCGGTCGATTCATCGCCCAGATACGAGCAGAACTGTCTGTCCAGTCTGACACGTCTGCCCTTGGCCAGACGGGTAACTTCTCCCCCCTCTTCGAGGTCGTCACCGACGCGCACTCCAGGTCGGCCGCCCCACGGGGCGTCGCAGGTGCAGTGCGCGGCTCGCCGACCACCAACGTCGCTGACACGCGCTCCAGGTCGGCCGCCCTACGGGGTGTCGCGGGTGAAGCGCGCAGCTCACCGACATCGGATTTCGCTGACGTGCACGCAGGGTCGGCCGCCCCACGGGGCGTCGCGAGTGATGCGCACGGCTCATCAGCCACGCGTGAGCGCTCAGCGGTCTGACACATGGCTAACCTGCCCTCAGCCCCCACACTACGTCAGGTCTCTGATCTGTCAGTCGGACGCTCTTCAGCTTCGCGGACAGCCTCAGTCTTTGACCTCGCCCCCCCCAGTGCCACTCGGAGGCAGCATAGCACTTCGTTTGTCCTTGCTGCCTCCTCATTCCGCCGCTCTGCTCCGGCAGAATTGGGCGATGTGCACAACGTCACGTTGGGTCCTGTCAACAGTGTTGAAGGGCTATCAACTGCAGTTCAGGTGGCCACCCCCGCCCTTCAGAGGTGTCATGGAGTCAGTGGTGCCCTCCTCCAGGGCCCCTGCTCTCAGACAAGAGCTTTGCAATCTCCTGAGAAAGGGCGCTATTCAGCGCGTAGATCCAACGCTCGCGCGCGCAGGTCGCTACCGTACGTACTTCCTGGTGCCCAAGAAGTCGGGCGCTTTTCGCCCTATTCTAGACCTCAGAGCGCTCAATGCTTCGCTCAAACCTCTCACCTTTCGCATGCTCACGGGGCGCATGGTGGCGGAGTCAGTCTGCCAGGGGGATTACATGGTCACCATAGACCTTCAGGACGCCTATTTTCACATAGGTATAGTCCCAAGGCACAGGCGTTTTCTACGCTTCGCCTTCGAGGGCAGGGCTTACGAGTACGCAGCCCTTCCCTTCGGTCTATCTCTAGCACCTCGGTGCTTCACCAAGTGCGTGGAGGCGGCGATCGCTTCTCTACGCGCTCAGGGGATCAGACTCCTCAATTACTTGGACGACTGGATGCTGCTGGCGGGTTCCAGACAGCTCCTAACGTCACAGGCTCACACTGTTTTGCGTCACCTGCACAGTCTGGGTTTCTTAGTGAACCTAAGCAAGTGCATGCTCTCTCCCTCTCAGGAGGTCAAGTTCTTGGGCGTGAGGCTGAACTCAAGCTCAATGAGAGCGACGCTCATGCCGAAGAGGCTTCAGGACGTCAGGGCGTGTCTATGCCACTTCAGACTAGGTGCCTGCGTTTCGGCCAGGCTGTGTCTTAGACTGACGGGCCTCTTATGCGCCGCAGGCGGCGCTGTCCCACTCTGCCTCTTACACTTACGCCCGCTGCAGCTTGCCTTAGCGGAACTAGGTGTATCCTCCAGGTCGAACCCCGCCCGTCGGATCTTAGTGTCCAGACGCATGTGGCTAGCCCTCGCGCATTGGCGCAGGCCGTCGTCCTTCACCAAAGGCGGCGCTCTGGGCGCTATAGCCAGACGCATGACGGTGACCACCGATGCGTCCAAGAGCGGCTGGGGCGCCGTTTGCTGCGGTCGCCCCGCCAGGGGGACATGGGGCACAGCCTCCAGGAGATTACACATCAATGTGTTAGAACTCCTTGTTGTCTTCTGCGCTCTGAAGGAGTTTCTCCCTCTTCTCGGAGGAGAACACGTTCTTGTGCGTACAGACAACCGTATATCAATCGCCAGGGCAGCACGCGCTCTCCGGACCTGTTTCGCCTGGCGTACAAGCTGCTCACCTGGGCCTCCCGCCACTTCCTGTCGATCAGGGCGGCGCACTTGCAAGGTGTTCACAACACAGGCACGGACCTCCTCTCCAGGGGTGTTCCGCGTGCAACCGACTGGCGCCTCTGCACAGCCGTGGTGCACAGCCTCTGGTCCCGCTTCGGGCGGGCACGAGTCTATCTTTTCGCCTCGAGAGAGAACGCTCACTGCCCAGCGTGGTTTTCGCTGGAACGAGATGCGCCGCTAGGGTCAGACGGCTCACCGGTGGCCGCGCGGTCTGCTCTACGCTTTTCCCCCCCTTCCTCTGATGCGTCAGGTATTGGCCAGGATCAGGGCGGGGGCTCACAGGGTGATTCTGATCGCCCCCAATTGGCCATCTCAGAGCTGGTTCTATGATCTTGTCTCACTGTTGAACGGCCAGCCGTGGACCCTCCCTCTGAGGAGGGACCTCCTGTCGCAGGCTCACGGGTCGCTGTGGCACCCCAAGCCGGAAGCGTGGAGACTGACGGCTTGGCCCCTGAACGGGCGCGTCTCCTAGAGAGCGGCCTGTCAGGCGCAGTTATAGAGACCGTTCAGGCTGCTAGAGCTACATCCACTAGGTCGTTGTATACACTGAAGTGGCGTGTATTCAGCACGTGGTGCAGAGACAGAGGCTGTGATCCTCTAGTCTGCCCTATTGGCAAGGTGCTTGCTTTTTTGCAACACCTGTTTGATCAGGGTCGTACACCCTCTACTTTGAAGGTGTACCTCGCAGCTATTTCAGCATGCCATGTTGGCTATGCTGGCGTTTCCCCAGGCGCTCACCCCCTTGCGTCGCGCTTCATGAAGGGCGTCGGGCGGCTTCGCCCCTCTTCCTCTCCTTCGGTCCCTACTTGGGACCTGGCCACTGTCCTACGCGGACTGGCCCTTACGCCCTTTGACCCTCTGTCGAGTGCCAGTCTAAAGATGCTTTCCCTTAAGACTGCGCTTCTGCTCGCCCTGGTCTCGGTGAAGCGCGTCAGCGATCTGACTGTCTTGAGTTCACGCAAGGTGACGCGCGGGTCACACTGCGACCAAATCCCTTTTCTCGCCCAAAAGTGCTGTCTACTGACCCTCGTTCGAGGGTCATTGAGCTCTCAGCCCTTCCTGAGACGGGCAGTTCTGTGCCCGTCACTCTGTGCCCGGTCAGAGCGCTTCGTGCCTATTTGACACGTACGCAGAGCATCAGGAAGACGAACCAGTTGTTCGTCTGCCATGGCGAGCGTGCCAAGGGTCAGGCCTTGTCTACCCAACGCATGTCGCATTGGCTTACTGAAGCCATACGTCTGGCATATGAGGCGGCGGGTGTTCCTCCGCCTGCTCATGTCAGGGCGCACTCCACCCGTGGAGTGGCGGCTTCTTGGGCCTTCTGGAAAGGCGTCCCTATGAAGGATATCTGTTTGAGCGCTTCGTGGGCCTCAGGCAACACCTTCGCGCGTTTTTACGCATTGGACGTCACCAAGCCGGGTGTAGCAGAGAGTGTTCTCTCTGGGCCCGGCGGCGGTCCCATGGATCTTCCCACCTCGGGCTCCTTGGTGTAGGGCTCTTGAGGCTTGGTTGTAGTGATCCACTCATACGTTTCGGCTTCGAAACGAAAGAGAACGTTACGGATACTAACGTATCCTCGGTTCTCTGAGTGAGAAGCCGAAACGTACGCTTCGGTCTCAATCGCCGACGCTGGCGAGCTTGGCAAAGAGGACCTGAAGCGTAAGTGCAGTTAATATATAGACTTTCTGACGTCACGCAGGGCTGTCTAAGTAGTTGCCTGCGCGCATCAGTGCGCTTACTGCCCTTTTTTTTCAAAGGGTTGGTTAAAAATGACTTCAGAAAAGTAGGAGATGATAGGCATCATCCACTCGTACGTTCACTCGTACGTTTCGGCTTCTCACTCAGAGAACCAAGGATACGTTAGTATCCGTAACGTTTGTTGTAAAAGTTAGCCTGGATACATTTACATGCATATTTATATTCCTATAAATAATACCGTGCAAGATTGAAGTCTTGTTTGGCTTTATCCATCATGCCCTCTGAGCTCGAACACCAAAACCGACTGCTTAATTTACTCCAGTGCAGGTTTCTTGCATGACACTTTCCTGGCTCTTCTCGGGAAATCAAGGAGATTTCAGTGATTTGAGTTGATGCCCCAGATCAATAGCTCGTCTCCTAGAGACCACTCTCAATGGCATTTGAACCAGACAAAACACTATTTCCCCTCTAGATCACCTCCATGGACTGAACACATCCACACACATGCCATCTGCCCGTTACGGATAGCCTACATAAATCAAACCATTCAAAGGTCTTGATTCCTGAATTACAAAATACACGACTCAAGAAATAGAGTTCATACGGAATATAAAACAGCCTAAAACATATAGTTAAAAACAAACAAAGAGGTTCAATAAGGTTAGTGCTGGACCTATTGCATGTACTGTGTTAGTTCAAGAAGCCTTTAAAAAGAAAATATACTTTCCAAACTACCTACAGAAAAAAAGAATACACTTTTCTAACCTTTCAATAAAGATTGTTAAAGTTCAAGAAGAAGGCAAGAGGTCAGAAAAATCACCATGTTATCACTTTTTTTCTGTTTCTCATTCTTACTTAAATTTTTTTTTTTTTTTTTTTATTTTTTTTTTTTTCTTCTTATTTATTTTAATTTTTTTAGGATTAATTCGGCACCAGGGATGTTGCATAACTCACACAAAGAAAAACATGTCTCTCAGTGTTAATGAAAAATCACTTGGAGGTTGTACAAGCTTATGGTGATTTAACATTAATTAAGCGCATTAGGGTGTTGGATAGGTTTAGTCATGACATGTCAGTCAATGTGTCACTATTTCCAATCAGAGTGTTTGGGGAGCAAAGGCTGACAAAGCCCAGTGTCATCAAGTGACATGTTCTTCACTCCTAAGTGCTGAAATAATACATTCTTATTGACAACATGGACACTTTTCCACAGTGGGGAACTATTCCCAGAATGGCAAACAAAGTAATATGCAAAATATTCCGAGCAGCTGTCATAATGAAAAACTTTCCAATGGGCATAGACCTGGGGTGGGCAAACTTTTTGAGTTGGGGGCCACAATGGGTTATAACATTTGATTTAGGGGCTGTGTCAGGAGCAGACAGATATAGTGTTTGTGTGAAGTAATATAAATGACATGTAAAGTCCATTATATTTCACAGTTTTGGCCTTAAATAGGTAGTAAAGCATGGATATGCAGGGCTTTAAAAAAACAATGCATTTATTAACAGCAGTTTGCAGACATTGCAGGGAAAATACTAAAAAAAAGGTTTAATAATATTATTTAATATAATTTTGAAACATTTGGCGGGCCACATTAAAAAGCCAAACGGGCCGTTAATGGCCCCCGGGCCTTAGACCCTGTTTACACATATACGTTTTCTCTTAAAAACGGACACTTTCCCCTTCGTTTGCGCCTTTTATTTACACACAAACGGAGATGTCACCTCTGAAAATGATTCTTTCTGAAAACTCTGGCAAAAGTGGAGATTTTGGAAAACTCTGTATTCATGTTTGCGTGTAAACTGCGAAAAACAGATAAAACATAGTTTTTGGGTCCGACCTGGGCGGACTGCTGTCTGGTGGGAGAACTTTGAAAATGAGGTGGTTGTCCCGGAGGAATGGCGTGAGGCTTCTGATTGGCTTGTATGGCTTTCTCCTTCTTCCTACACTGCAGCCCATAGGCTTAACGTAGGTATGACGGCTCTCGACAGCATATTTATGCAGCTTAATGAAAACGAAAACTTTTTGGAAAACAATGGTGTATGCACGCAATTATTTTGGAAAACGGAGGGAAGAAAATATTCGTTTATCAAAATACCCAGGTATGTGTAAACGTAGCCTTAGTTTGCCCATGCCTGGCATAGACCATAGACTGTATGGCATAGACAGTGAAAGTAGGCATCTAAAAAATAATTGTGTAGTATAAAAAAATATCAGTTTACTCGAGGATAGTGAAGAATCACACAACTTGAATATGACTTTTTCCAATTATAACACCTTTGTAATCTTGTCAATATATGATTAATTAAAATAGATCAAATAAATAGGCATAGAGATTATTGTTAATTTAAGTGCAGGATTGTGAGGAAAACAATGATAATTACCCCTGAAGGCACTTAGGGAAAGTGTACAATGAAGCTTTTACTCTAAGACTATATCTGATTAAATCTGTAATCTTATTAGAGATGAATGAATCAAAAGGGGGGGGGGGGGATTTCCATGGGAGATTTAGATATTTGAGAGATGAAGCATATGATGGCCATCGAAAGCCATATGGGAGAGATTAAGATTTCCTTTTTTTTATTATCTCTTCATGACTCGTACACTCAAATGCGGTACATTTGGCCAAATGCTTTTAGCCTCTATAATGGAGCCTTGATTCTAAGAGCAAATCCCAAACACTCAGTCGACAATACAATGCAACTGCAATATGGTTTTCTCAAATTGATTGGACCACAAAGTGTGTCAGCCCAGAAGATGCAGTGGATTTGATGGGAGGATTTCACAGAGCGCACATTACTGCTTTTAACTTTATCTAAGTGATTATGTTGTGTACGGAAAATCCTTTGCCTTGAAAGTATTCTGTTTTGGTGCACTGCGTGTCGTTTGTGAAAAGTCGTGTCATGCCATATGTTGATACAGAAAAATATTGGATTTAAAAATTAATTTGATTATTTTGCCTGTTTTTCCCCCTGCTCATTCAATTTTGGGGGTAAGCTGCCTGTTTAATGCCAGCTCAACAAATCACGCCAAGCAGGCTCACTCAAAGTGGACACTGCTGATTACCTAAGCACTGTGGACTGCTGCAGTGAATAGAGGATCTCTTGCATGGCTGTTAAAGACATAAATCAACACATTGCAGCCTCGCCTCTCAGTCAGGCAGATATATAAATATCCATTATGTAATTAATCTGACTTATTTGGACAGAAACAAACTGACTCATGCAATTATGAGGGACGCCATTAGGCCAAATTAGCTTTTGTGGAGTTTCCTTTTTTTCCCCCTGACGTTCTCAGACTAGACACTAGCGCTTGCATGTAACAGTCTTGACACAATTAATCTGATGCACTTTGCCAAAGTACTTGTAATTAGAGAATTATTTATGATTCCCAACAACCACGGCAATTAAATATTAAGGGTTTGCAGTTGGAGCGCCCCAATATCAGACAGATGACACCCTTTTTTCTTGCGTGGAACATTTCACAGAGCCACTCAGCATTCTGGAGTTTGTTGTTTGAACAATCAACAAGACATGGGAGAGAAGGAGAAGAGAGAGAGAGAGAGAGAGAGATAGAGAAAGAGAGAGTTCACCTGAAAAGAACAGACAACAAATACACACATGCCCTGACTCCTAGTTTCCATGGCGATCCAAACTGTCCATATACATCCATGCATCCAGTATTTTGATGTGCAGCACAAAGGTGCTGGTGACAGCCTAGAGGGATAGGTAAGACGGAATTATAATTGCTAATTATTTGCGCATTTATAATGCCATCTGTTCCTGTGGTTGCCCGGGTGGAGCCGGCTAGCACCATGCTAATTTGAAGCTTTTAGCCACTGGGCTAGGGGCAGTGGCATGTTTGACAAGCGGTGTGGCAAAACTGGGGACTGCTGACAGTTGGATAAAGAAAGCCCAGGAAAGAAAGCCAAAGAGGCCATAAAATGAATTGCCTTCCATCTCATAAATAATAGAAACATAAATGCCACATGAATTTTATTTCAGGAGTGGGTGGTCTAATAAAGATGCTGTTTTAAAGAGGAGTCAAGGAATTCATCGTCCTAGCAAGGCCGCATTGTCTGCTTTTGTGCAGGTAGTTACTCACTGTGTGTTGACACCCAAGACCCAGACCACCCTTCAAAGTATAAAAGCTTCATCGGATTTCATTGTTTTTTTTTCTCTCCCTCCACCTATTCTCACTTTTCACCTTTTCCTTCTGTCTCCGGTTCCCGATTCTTCTCTCTTTCTGTCTATCCCTCGCTTTTTTCCCCTCTCTCCCCTTTTCCTCTCTTGTTCTCACTCTTTTCAAATTGAGACGACAAGATAAGCGATTGCCACAGCCCCAGCTGCCTGCTGCTCATTGATAAAACCATATCTAATCCGTCTTGGGCTTCCTACGCCTCCAATGCACTCGTCTCCGAGTCTGTCAACAGAGAGCGGATCTATCTCTCCTTTTGAACCCTCAACTACAGTGTCGGGTTTTATCAGTGAACTTCTCGGCAAGGAAATGGCTCTGAAAGGCTTGGGTGACTTCTATCCTTGCACTGCATACATGTCAGCTTCCCACAGGTCAGTGTGAAGGAACTTTTAAGGAACCCTCATGTAGCAGGTTGATTTCTCTGCCTGCCTGTTTTGGTCAAACCCTGGCTTCATTGCTCCACCCCCTTGTTAGCCACTAATTAATCAATTGTGCTGCCACGAGTGGCAGTATATAAGAGCTCCCTAGCTCTTGGGGGGGGGGGGTTGAAGTGTATTTGACACAATTTCACATGTGTTGTACACCACCCACCTATGTTAGTCTACCTCCCCTGCTTAATGAAGTGAATTATAGTCCCAGTGTCTGTATTATATTTACGTTGTTGCCAGTTTTCTTTGCTTTCCTTTATTTTATTTACGTTTGTGTTGAGTGGGATTTGTGCCCCAGCTGTATGATGAGAACCTGTGCTCTGGGTAGGCGTAGTGATCTCTTAAGAATATACCTGGGTTCCAGGATGTCGTAGTCAGGCTACAGTTATGGGCTGCACCAGGCCTTAAACCTTACTGCTCTGCTACACTCAGTTTTCACTCGTCAGGGTGACAGAGCCTGGATTGCCCCCACAAGATAAATGCACATCAAGATGCTATCACATTTACCCTTCACAACAATAGCCATCAGACTGTTTCGGAAAATGAGCAAAAATAAAAACGCTGTGGTGTGTCCTTGATTTATTACAGCCAAGCTGTCACTCTGGAAACTTAAATAAACTACCAAACCCTCCCCCTGTAAGCAGACCAGTCATTACATATTTTATGAAGAAATGAATAATTTCTTTTTTTTTTTTCAATTTTGATGGCTGTTGCACCGTTTTGATGGACTGCATTTACATATTCATATGTCTGCTGCCATCGGAAACATATCTTTTGACGACAGCCCTCGACAGTACTGTCAAGTACACAAGATGGCCATCAGATAACCAAAAAAATAAATAAAAATTAAAAACAATGACTGGCTCATCTGTTTTCTGACAAAGCCAAGCTCATGCAGTGATTCTCTTTGGAACGGTCCTTCCAAAAATACGATCATATGACAGCCATTCCAAAGCATAGGGTGGAGAAACACAAAAACACAGGCCCTCTTTTTTTACCCTCTTTCTTCCACAAAGGGGATAATTTGAAGTAGCGTCTATTTAATCAAAAGCAGATTCAACACAGGGGATATTACAGCAAACCAGCTAGTCTCCCAGCAGCTAATCTCAAACAGAATATTACAAACTCATGTGTATGGAAATAGCAGTGCCTACCAAAAGCCACACACACACAAATGCATTTCCAGTTGCACTGACACGCCAAGCTCTGACAAAGACAGTGCTGCAATGCAGAGCGGGAGATGCGCGAGCGGCCATTGTCTCATTTATGACCAAGACTGAGAGCAGACCTCCAGGTGAACGCCAAGCAATTTATTTCTCCTGTGTCCCGTGTTCAGAGAAAAAGCAGAGTATGTGGGGGTGGGGGAGAAAAAGCAAATTGTGTCGCCTCTGACAACTTGAGCGATGCTATGGTAATTCACCCATATCATTGATGTGTAGAACACAGGAAATGAAGAGATCTATGCTGATCAGAGTCACCCTACTGCTTTCTGATTATGGTGTGGAAATGGCCACAGAATCAAAGCATCCTGTGCTGGCTTTTGACAGCTCCACAGCATTTCGCCCGCCAAATACCAGCGGCTTTACATCCGTGGGTCACAGAATGAGCCAGCTTCTTAATATTTACATGACAGAGGGGATCCATAAATCCTCGCCAGCGCACAACTTTTTCCCGCCGCCCATACAAATGGGGAAGCCATAAATCTGAATCTTACTACTCCTTTCTGCTCCAATCGTTAAGCAATTGTAGCAGGGAGCTCGCTAACAAGCTTTGCTTACCCGCAACGATCACACAGCCCATATCTGGCATTTAGCACATACTGACCTCCCATAAGTGAGCCTTTCAATCACTGGCACGTAAAATGTCATCACCAGAACCCACTAGACAACAGCTTTTTTGTTTTGGTTTGTTGGTTGGTTTGTTTGTTTGCTAAAGTCCCTCGGATGGAAGAAGTGAGAAAATATGCCCTGCAGCATCAAAGCTCATTTAATTTCCTCCCCACAACACAACTGAACGTATAATCACTGCTGCTGCATGTCCATGGCCTCACGGCAAACTCCTCATCCCCCCTGGTGTGGAGCTGTGCGCTGCCAACCACTGCCCTGGTTGTTTTCTTCTTTTATTATTATTTTTTTTTTTACCACCAGGCCTGGGTAGTGAATTAGCGGTGGGTACTCACTAGACTCGGGGTCGGAGTTGCCGTCTCCTTCGGTGCGGCTGTTGGGCGAGGTCTGCTCGTAGTACTCCTCCTGAGGGAAGCCCAGAGGCAGGGGCTGCGTGGTGCTGGCTGTGCTGGTGGGCTCCGGCTCCCCCAGGCCGCTGTCGCTGCAGCTCTCCTGAGAGCCGTCCGGGAGGTGGAATGTCACTCGCCGCTGCGTCTATGACAACAAACGTGCGAGCGTCAGTGTTTGGTGTTGTTCAGTGGCAAATAAACAAACAAAACAAGCCTGAGAAAACAAGTTGAGTTTATTATCTGTGTGTTATTTGTGGTTAATTATCTGTATGTTATTTGTGGTTAAGTGTTTTTTGCTTGTTTCATTGTTGTCAAGAGAAGGTATAAAGAGTTTGCACATACAAAATGAATGTCCATCACATATGCACATTAGGCATTAAAAATACACTCCTTTAGATTTTCCAATAGCGCAATAATAAAACCAACACCAATCATCAACACAACTGGCAATTAAGATGATCATGAAATCCCACAATGCCAAAAACATGTCAATCAGTTTTCAAGGTTTCTTATTAAAGGTTTTCTGATTAAATCTTAATGACTTTTGACTGTGAGTGCAATAGAAAATGAATCTCTGTTGTTTCATTGTAATGTACTATAGGCACATTAGGCTTAACAAAGACCCAGGCTCTGCTACCCAGTCAACCCCTGCGTGACTTAAACATCTGTTCAGATTTAAACTGATTGTAATTTGCCCCCAGTTCCTCTAAATATCCAGTGAGTTTGAGGTGAACCTGCAACACAGTGGCCTAGTTTGAGAGAGACTGAGGTCTATAGCTGGCAGTCCTGAGAAATGTATGTAGATTTTCATGTGCAAAGCTGGAACACACCATCTCTCTGGAGAGCTGAAGTGGTTTGTGTTCGTGACCTTTTTGCAGACACTCAATTTGGTGGAACTAGGGAAACAGCCAAAGGCAACGCTGAGAACCGACTTTCTCGATTCTTTGTGAAATTGGCCAGGAGACATTTTTCCTTCTGTGTGGCACACATTAGGCGGTAAATTCAAACCATTTATTCTGCCTGTATTATGCTCCCCATTGTGTGTTGCTCTTCCTTTTCTCCTTCACGGTCTTCCTCCTCATTCTATAGCCACTTAAGAAATAATTGCTCTCTGGCCAGGTATCAAAGAAACAATCCATTTAGCCCCAAAACATCTTCATTTGTGTTTCAATTTGCCAGAAAAAATGACTTCTCCCTGTAACAAATTGTATAATTTTTCTTGGAGTACTCTATCTAATGCACAGTTTCTTTGAGTTTCAATACTCAGTGCAAATGTGTCAATTGAAGCACAAAGATAAACTCGATGTCTTTTGATAAGAAAGACAGAAGAATGGGTGGCAGAGAGATGTTGGCAGCGAATGAATGCCGCACACCGCCAGAACACAGATCTCAAAGCAGCTTTACAGTGAAATTAACAGCTATCAGCAGGATTCCTCAAAGTAAATCCTCACAATTAGTAGTCAGGGTGTAAAATTTTGCTTTGCTTCTCGAGTCCTCCCACTCCCTGTATAACATCACACATTCTCAGGCTTAGGGGAAAAAATACAACAAGACAAGCAGAATACTGACACATTGACTGTTTAATAAAGAAAAACATTGATTGCATAGACCTATAGATTTATTTAAAAAAAAAAAAAAAAAACAGTGGGAACATCTTTCTTGGCAAATACACAAGAAACCTGATTTGGCCAGCAATGATGTAGCATAATGTGTCCTTTGTTTTTTGATCTATCTGTCAATAAAAAAAAAAATTAATGGCTTCTGTTCAGTTAAAAACAGAACAGTTGGTGCTGTTTCGCATTTTAGGCTATATTTTGTGAGACAGACTACACCTCTCCACTTCATTTGCAGATTTGAACCAGGAGAGAGAAAACCGTCAATCCCATGAACTTGAACAGGAGTGGGCTGTTGGTTAGTTTGCTGATGATACCAACTGACAGAGTGACAGAGCGATGTGTGCGAATCACGCTGTCTATTATTCAGCAGCCATTCAAATAAAAACAAGGCATCATAACACCAGCTGTGATTTTACTTTTAATTACACTCTCATCAAACTAACAAGTTTGTGTGAAAGTCTGACCTACTGACTACTTTGAATCATGAAAGGATTCCTATTTCTCCAAACTTTTTTAAAGAGAAAACACACACACACACACACACACACACACACACACAGAGCCCAACTTAAATTGATCAATGGGACGCAAGTTATCAACAATCCGTAAGAGGATTGCTGAGCTCCTGGAAATAAGACACTGTTGTTTTGCACTTATAGTGGAGCTGCTTAGAACATACTCCAGAACATTGTGCCAGAAATTGAATAATAATGATAAAACATAGTTCTTCAAGGGCAATAAGGACTACCGCCATTTCACAGAATAGGCACATTTTGAATCTAAGAAACCCTCTAATGATCATTAATTGTTTCCTTTTCCTTCTTTTAAATCCTAAAATTCTTTTAATGTGTGTATAAGTAAAATGTGTGCATTTAAAAAGTCAAAGTCAAGGTGTGTATGTTTTGTGAAGCATCATCATCACTTGTTTAAAGAACGTGCCAGAAATCAACAAAGCACACACAAGCTGCCGGTGGAGATATCAAGACCAAACAAAGCCTGCCTGACCAGATAAAACATTGCCATCAAAAGTATGTGCAGAGAGATAAAAAAAGAGAGAGGGTGGAAAACAAGCCAAGTTCTCCAACAAGCGAGTCCATGCCAAAGCGCCTCGCTGGTGGCACACCAGACAATGTGCAGATGGAGCTGGATTCATCGGTTAGAGGATTAGATGCCCCACATATTAAAACGGAGAGGAGGGGAGACAGCACAGCGCCCACCTGGTCCGCAGGGAAGTCACAGATCACCCAAATTGCCATCTCTTCCATGCAAAGTCAAACTAGACTGTAAGTCTAATTCAAAAAGAAGTGGGCATATTTTCCCTTTACTCTCTCTCTCTTTCTCTCTCGCTGTCTAGGCCTGCGCTTGTGTGTGTTGGCAAGGAAACCTAGTGGCTAAATCCCCCTCACTCTTTGATGAATCAACTCTGACCACAGTAGAGCATTTCTCTTGAGATTTGCTCCTTGTGTTGCAGATAGGATCTAAGTGGCACACATACCTGTTTGATCTTAGGAGGACAAAAAGACTCACATGCTGGCAAAGGGGATTCATTTTCATGCAGCCTCGTCCATCGGGGGAAAAGTTTAAGCCCAAAATCAGCCTTCTTCCGAATGAATTCAAGTCCATTTGACAGACTTAGAGAAGGTTAAGGATAATTATAGCATGATCCATAAACATCGTCCCAACAAGGAACACTACTGAATCAGGAAGATATGATGAGCCAGAGTTTATACCACAATTGGTTAGTCAATAGATGGACATTTTTAGGTTTTTTTAAAAATATCAAAAAGGTGAAAAGTAAAAAGTATCAAACCTAGTCTAGTAGGCCTAGTGTTTTGTCAGGCTTGTGTTAGAAGCAGTTTTAAATAACTCAAAAACCTACATTTGGGGATAAAGCCTCTGACTTGGACAAGGATGTTTACACTAATTAAGGTAAAAAAAAAAATCATCTTTGGCGTAATTTGCAACATGCTTTTGATAGACCACACCAAATTGTGTTGATAGATGTCGAAGCCATTAACAACACAAGTTTATCTTTTGGCGGCAGTGAAATGCTTTCAACGGTTACAGATTGTTTTGTCTGTCAAAACGCAACGTAGGCTACGAGACAAGAACATGAGACGTATGGAACATCTCATCTCGTCTCTATTCTTGCATCTGCGGTATACTGTACGTAGCATTATTATTCAAAGCAGCAGTTGCAATGAAAATCACAACAGCCTGCTGCTAATGCACCTTAAACGCTTCTTTGATTCCGAGCTAACCGGAACACTCATACCAGTCGATATTATTCCGGCTTTCCCCCTGTCTACAGTACTTTAACGCCTTAACAGATTTTCTCCCCATCCCCTTGCCAATGTCTGAATGTGGAATCATCATCAGCTTTTTATTTTTCTGGGCAGCTTAAATCTTGTAGCCATGAAAAACAGATGAGAAGCTAACTAATATGTGAGCGCTCATGCAGAGTGGCCCGCAGTGCTGCTGCAGCTCTCGCCCCATCTAGCCACTGCACATCTAGGCAGGGGTGATCTCCAACAGTGGAGCACCATGAAATAGCATTACGGCTAATTTTCTCGTTTGCTGCTGCTCACACACCAGCAAAGCACCGGCAGGCAGCTCTCCAGATAGCCTCGCAGTGGCTGTTTGGGCCAGAGAGAGAGAGGGGGGGAAACATATGAGCGGTGGCCTGCTTCATCACAGCACCCCTGCAAAGTAAACGGCTGTATACTTTCCACTTGATTTTCTTAACACTCTACACTGACTTTGTTATGTTTAGAGGGCTCATTTTTGTTTTCTGTATTTTATCCATCACTCATTTAAATCAACATACTGATGGAGCACTGCAGAAAGTAATAATAATTAAAGTTTTTTTTAATTAATTAACAGATGGATAATGACACTACATTTATTATATCAAGCAGTTTTGTCAAATAAGTAAGCAAACAGCGCAAAGGTCAGAAGCGTTGGATGAGGAAGGCTGGCAAAGACATATTTTAGTCATTTGAGCTTTTATGATTTATTGTTTACTGTTAAGCACACATAAGTGAACAGCTGAGATTAGCTTAAAGTCCTCCGGTAGGTGCACCTATGATGGCATGAAAAACTAGAGCTCTGCGCAACCCCAAAGAGCAGCTAATTACCAAAAGAACATAAAGCGACTTTCTCAAAAACTCACACGTTACTAGATAATACAGGCATCATATGCAAATGAGTGCAGAAGATTTGTGTGTAATCTCATTTTTTTTCCAACCAACCACTCAGCCTAGGTCAGTACTTGACAGCAATAAAAGGAGCACCCACAGTGCTGCAGAGGTACTTCAAAAACTTGAAAGACTTGAATCTCGAAACAAACAAAAACAACAAAAAACCTCTCTGAGGCTTGTTCTCCAGCACAGCACACATTTCCATGTGACATCTCTTGCAAACAAATGGGTTTGGATGGTTCTGAAAATAGCTAATTTGAGTTTAAACAAGTCACTGGTCAATAAGGGACTTGATACAGTAAAACACATACAGTAAAAAGATCCAAACCAGTTGTCACCTTGTTAGCTATGCACTGACAAATTCAACACCATCATTACCATAGACATTACATTTCTCCAGTATCATGTACAAGGTGGAGGCCAAGAGCAAGTCTTCAAACCACAAGGCAGTGAACTCATAGCCTAGTTGAAAAAAAAACTCTGTTTCTGTGATGGCAATTTAAAATGTCTGCTAAAGGACATAATGCTATTAAGGAAAGATCTCCAAATGTCTTCCCTTTGTCGTGATGTGCATTAATTACTCTCTCATGAAGGCACGAAGGTAGAAACGGCTCACAAGTGTGTGATTCACTGCACAGCATCCACATGAAAGACTATGTGCTATGTCACAATAGGGGGTCCATTAGGCAACAATAAAGAAAACAGCAAAAAGAAAAAACAGCAACAAGGAATGGCATACAAGGAAAAAAAGATGGAAAAATATACAAAGCAAAAGCAAAAACAGCAGCAACAAAACACAAAAAACAGGCAGTTCTCTAATCCTGAGATATATCTTCCTCAATATGTGCCAGTTGGGTGGTATGACTGCTGGTTTGTCTGATGTGTGTGTGACAAAGTATTGATTTCAAATGGAGACTCTGCAGTCAGGGATTCCAGTCAAGTATGATTAGGGAATTAGCTCCCTGACATACCTTGTGGTGAAATGCATTGCCTGCACCGCACAAACCTGACATCACGACTTAACAAGCAATAAATGACAGACTGATGGAGCCATCTATGCATGTCAGGGAAAGTGCACAGAATATCAAATGAAGCATCAAAAATTAACAATAAATAGTGACAAGACTCCAGATTGGGAACAAAAGACGCCTACAAGGCAGCGACGTAATATTCTCTCCCTGGGGACTCCAGTAATAGCTTTGAAAGAAATAACTGTATTTAATTTTTAATCACTGATTTTGTTTACTTTGTTCCAATGGCATGACTTGCCACGCACAAACGAGAGAGAAGTCAGATGGAGAGAAGCAACGATGATGAAGAGAAAATAGCTGGGACAACGGGAGGTGAAATGATGGTTATGTCTTTTGATCTGCAAGTGAACGGGCAAAGTATTCATGTCAACAAATCAACAAATCACACAGAATGCTCTCAGCTCCGGTCTTCAGCGGCAACGTGACGGAGGCGCATTAGATGTACTGCCTGGTTGGGGTGAGTGATGTGGCCTGTCAGGTCCTCTAAGCTGCAGAGTGCATTGTCACAGCAGGGTCTCGTGTGCCATTGTACATCCAGTCACACACATTACCTCACCCAGCCACACAAACACAATGAGCCAAACACAATGAGTGGCACTACTGTAAACAGCTTGGATCTATCAAATATTGAAATGTTTGTATCAAAGCCTTCTTGAATAAGTTACTGTGAATTGCACTAACTGTACCCATGTATAATCTAGACTTAATGTGAGGAAGATGAGGAGGATGGTAAAGACACTGACAAGGCAGGAACAACATTTCCAGTGGTGTGGTGTTTGAGGTGGTTCTCCACAGCTTTCAAAACATGTAGGCAATGAGTCTCTTAAGCAACAAAAATAGTATTTCTCCAGTCAGTGACAAACTAATGAATATGTTTAAAGATGACATGGGTTTACTCTCCAAAGAGCGAGTTTATTTCAACAACGAATCAACTCATCCTATTTATAGGCGCTCGTGCCATTTAGGTAGATGGGTGGTGCCAACCATCTCTGCCAAATGAGGTTTAGAGGCTTGTGTCTTATTTTTATACTGTCGAGAGACACTGTGTCTCCCTGCCTAACACAGATTTGATGTGTGTGTGTGCGCGTCTGCCAGTCGTGAATAAACTTCCCTCTCATTGTGGTTCCACATTTTTGGATTGTTGACTTCAATTAGCTGCGTCACTAAATGCACTATCCTTGAATGATTTGGCTTCTTTCAGAGACAAACACTGCCATGTGACAATCCAACTTGAGGCAGAAAATAGTAATCAACAAATTAATTAGCTCATTAGGTTAAAGCTATGAATGGAACTGCGCTCTCACAACAGGGAGTCTTTTCAGTTGGTTCTGCTTGTGTGGAGAGTTAATGTGTGCTATGCCCTTGCATCGGGTGACAGAATGTTGTATTTAAATTTAATTGAATAAGAAATAACTCTCAGCGACGACTCACACACCCAGCGCATTTAGAGTGATACACAACCTTAGCACCTCAGTGAAACATCCTTTGTTTTCTATCGAACCAAGTTCACACAAGTGCTGGACAGATACAGTATGTAGGATCTGGATTTCTGTGCAATATTAAAAATTCTCACTTATTAGCTCCTGCTGGTTACAACTTAGGTGAGGAATAAACGTCCCGTATTTGGAAATCATGTTCTGTGTTTTGCCAAAAGATCCAAAAGACCTTCAAACAACAACCAAGAAAGACTAACCAAAAAGAAAAAAAAACAATAAACGAAATCTACACAGAAATAATTGATACGACCGTAACACATGCTGACTTTTCCATGGTATGGTTCTGACTGAAAGATATAGGCCACAATTCAGGTCAAAGTCTTTGTGAGATAAGCATTCATGAAAGACTAATAACTATAGCAACAATGCTAAAGCTCCCTGCACCAGCCAAAGTTTCCTACACAGTTCAGGGGTTGCTGGCGCCCAGAATTGCACATCAGATCCCGTACGATGGAGCGGGTCAGTGACCCTGGCCTCTGACAAGGGCCTCTGCAGACCAGTGCTTCTGAAGCCGCAACATACATGCCTGGGAGTGAAATGTGGAGATAAGTGCATTTGTTGGTGAAGCACATCAAAGATGGGTAGAGTCTGAAAGAGCCGAAGCAGAGAGGCATGAACTGAGGCTTTGATTACGCCAAGTTTTCTGATCATTAAAATATTGGATTCATAATTGATTAAAAACACCAGGGCTTATTGTGTTGTGTCTCTAGCTCCCAATTTATTCCAACCTTGAGACGGTCTCCTCTCCTTCACATGAATAAATATATGGATTTGTCTCTGATACACTAGTGCCAGGACACCTCCTATGTAATTCGATTCACACCACAGTGAGCAAGCATGCACTTTTTACCTGACTTTGCATAAACCCATAGTCAAAGCTTTTGGAAAGATAGCCTGTGTATGCACGCATCCACTGGCAGGATTTTTAGATGATAATGATGCAATGAGGGCATTATTTTTTTGTGAGTAATCACAGACGACCACAGAGGGAGATACTTACAGGTCATCGCCCACAGTAATTTTTGGCTCATACATTCCATTCCTGTCAGCATATTGTGGAATTCCCAGAATGATATGCTCATAGCTACAATTTTCTCTTTAAATGAGAAGGGGGGTGTCTATTACCCTGATTAACACAGATATGCTATTCAAATGAGAGAATGTGATGGGCTTTCATGATGAGCTGGACATTCAAACCATTTTTATTTGTGTCCCTTGACAGCAGTCATTGGAATGCATGGTTGACTGGAGAGAAGATACAGTCTGTTATCAGTTAAAGCGCTAAAACCTTTTAGGACAAAATACATGCCCTGAACTGGACTACCCTTGGCTTTCTTTTGGATGTGAAACAAAAGGAATGCTATTGAAATTGAAACCGTGGTACATTTTTTTTCCTGTGTTTCCTGCTGGTTCCAACTGGGCTGTTAGTCAAGCACACAGCAAGGTGACATGAATGTCCACTAGTATGACAGTTTTTTTTATTATTTTTTTGTAAATGGGAAAAAAATAAGTGAGAGAACTGGTTATGTAACAATATTTGGGCTTAAATTGCATTCAATTCTGTTTCCTTTATATAATTTCTAGTGTTTATAGAGGTAGAGTGGCATCTCTGCAGTCTCATGCAATGATTCTCTGCAATCAAAACAATCCAACTATGTGAAACCACAGTGAGAAGAAAGAACATGCCCCCTGCCCACACATATGATTTATACAGTGATAAATAAGATAGATGTATAGTCTTGTATGGATGAACTCCTGCTGAAAATGAGAACCCCCACCTTATAAAGTCAGGAAGGAAAAACTAGGCCTATATGTATGTAATAAATGTACATTTACTGTATTGTTTTGTAATGACAGGACGGAAACTGTACAACCACTATTGATGAATATAATATAACTGTATTGTTCACTAGTGATTCATAATGACAGGACAAAAACTGGACAAACACTATTGATGCATATAATGTCACTGTAGTGTCCACCAGTGTTTCATAATGACAGGACGAAAACTAGACAAACACTATTGATTTATACAATATTGCTATATTGTCCGTCAGTGTTTCCCTGTTGTTTGGTATGTCCTTGTAAAGTGTAAAAGTGACCCCTTCGTGAAAGGAAAATTATTACTTAGGGCTTTGAGATCTCAGGGGACTACTTGTACAATGTGTCCTTCAACAGTTCACTCTTACGACCTGCCTCTTAAGACTTGGCATGTAGACATGCCATTAGGGACTAATTTCAGCCCTCAACTCTCAGATGCCTTTTGCTCTACACATTTTTTGTGGGTGGGTGTTCCAAGGAGTCGTGTCTCTTTGGTGTTGATGGCCATAGGAATCCGAATTCCAGCCATCGAACGTGCTAAAGAAGTACTGAATAGCTGACGGATTTAAATCTGAACAATTTGGTTTCGGTATATCAAATCGTAGCATCGACGTGTGACATGCACAGCCTCAATGGATTAATACATCTAAAAAAAAAAAGACTCTTTGCAAGGTGCAATGAGCCTGACTGCCTCATTAATCCTGCGATCAGAAAATGAGCACAACATTAGTTGAGCCCAAGCTATTTCTAGACTAGGCCACCCTGGTCGACATGAGTGTTGATGTCTGCTGTAATAATGCTGTAAGAACACAATTCTTCTCAGAACTCTCATTAGCTACTCAGAACTGTTTTTTTCACACTCTGCACACACCAGTGACCTTAGACTTGTCCTTGTAAACACAAATTTAGACTCCTTCACGTGAAAAGGTCTTCTGTGGAGTCCAACAACAACATTTGTCCAAACATTGGAGGAGAAAAAAAAAAACCAGCAGCCTTGTTTCTGGCTGCCAGAGTGGCGGGTTCATTTTGCCGCAGCCATGGCTGGTAGACCCTTGGAAGGCTGATCTGCGGGGGGGGGCCTCAAAGTGTGAATTCAGTGAAATGACGGTCAAGCGCAGCCTGTCATGATGGCTCAGCCTTGCGGAACTGTCATCCGGGCCTCGGACTTCTACCTCAGCTGTTAAGTGGAGGTGAAGAGATCATGTGACCCGCTATCAAGCGTTTTTTTCCCCCTTTTTCAGAAGGTCTTGTTTATGCTTTTCCCAAAGAACTTGCCACCCACCTGTGCATGTGAAAACACACGCAGAGGACACACAATCACATAATACTGTGCAACCCTTCCTTCTCTCTCTCTCTTTCAGGTGCGCACACACACACACACACACACACACACACATATGCAAAAACATACAGAAGACATCAATCACACAATAACGTACTGTATATACATTCTCCCTGCTCTCTTTCTCACACACACATGGACACATATACAGAAGACACACAATCACACAGTACTGTTCATCCACACACACACACACACACACACACACACACACACACACACACATTGCAGAGTGCAGACATTGTTAAGATATCATTAGGGTGCAGTGATTTCGTAACCTTTTTTTCCTTTTACTTTTGTTGTTTTATTTCTTTCTTGTTTCCATGGTGTATGTAAACTAAAAAATCAATTATCCTGATTATCCTGCAAGGAATTCACAACCCAACTTTTCCCTGTGACAGAATATTTTTGTGCCCTTTCACATTTTATCAAGTGCATATTTCACAGGTTCATTGTTAAAACAGGCGTTTGTTAGCACTCTCAAAGGTCACTCCAGCTTCTCTGCTCAGTATGTGTTGGCCCTTCGCCAGTCTACTCTCCCCTTATGATGGCGCAGAAGCATAAATATTTCTGCTAAGTGTTAAGTCAACATAAAAGATGACATAAAACACGCGCTGGCCTCCACTGCGTTTGTATTTATGAAAGAAAGACACTGCTGCGCTGTTACCTTCCTCTGCTGCACGCATACTTTGCAGGGCATAAATGAAGTGCATCCTATTCTTTGATAGTAGATATGCAGTATGTATCTATTAATACTTGGGGCCAAGCCTTTCCTTCAGAGACATATTTTCAAACCATATTAATCACACATAAATTTCTTCGTTCCATTTCACAGACACGGGACACTGACATCTCCATTCATATTCAAAGCCACCTCCCTTTTCTACATGTAGGGCCTCATGCCTTTTCGTCAGCTTATTACTATTAAGTGGTTGACATTTCCTTGAACAATTTCCCACCCAACCTACATTCAAAGACCAGTATTGATCCTGGTGGAACGTACCATCCCCTCCTGATTGCATTAGGCTCTGTGCTGTTAATTACTCCACTCCCTAACCTTTCAATGTTTCATTCGCTCCAACAAATTGGTGAATTAAAAAGGGAGGTGGGAGAAAAAAAAAACACTAAAACGCCTGACGGCATGGATCCCTGTGCTGGCTGTGTCAAATTCCCAAGCGGCGTAATAATTAAAAAAGTTCATCAATGTTCCCTGCGCCCGTCGCATTATGCAGAGGCAGGAGTCCCCAGTAATGGCTCTTGTGGATTTATTTAGGGGAATTACTTCAGGCTTATTGGGCTCCCTCACAGCCAGGCCGGCTGCTTGGTGTTTGTGTGGGTAGGGCCAGGCCTTGGCCGTGTGTGCTTCCTGTGGGCAGAATCCACCCCCTCTGCCACATCAGACTCTTTCCAGCCCACCATACAAACACACTCAGACACTGGCACATGCACGTGCACACACACACACACCATACACCACACACTGACACATGCATGCTCGCACACACAAACACAGGTATGTGTGTATGTATAGCCTACACAAACATATGCACTTGTATACAAACACACATAAACACACACACACACACACACACACACACACACACACAAACAAACAACACAACTTGCAGGACCGGGGGCTGGTTTTGCTGGGGATTTTGTAAGTCTCCTTCCAAAACGGTTTATAGAAAAGGTGTTTGTTAGTCATGTACAGCCTGGGTAGTCATGCCTCAGTGTTCAAAGTGTTCAGCGTATTCAGAGAGCAGTCTACAGCATAGCTTCTACTTCCATGGTGCTTGGGGACCTTCTGGGTTATATCCTATCGGAGCCTTTTGGGGGCTTGCGAGGCATTAAACTTGGGTTTGTCTCATATAAGGAAGCGGTCATTCAATTCCATTTCATCCTGCCAGTTTGTAATTTCATCATAATTGGCTGCCAATGCTTTGGAGAACTGAATGGTCAGGTGCAGAGGGAGATGAACTGATTCACTGCTTAATTTAATTATGTATTAAAATTCAATTAGGTTTGCTTTTGCAAAAAAAAGGAGACTGTATGTTTTTTTTTTTCAAGTATCCCTTGGAAGCAGGCATGGCTGAAGGACAACCCTAGTAATAAATCAACATCTAACTTAATAATCAAATTTCACCGAAGCCACTGGCTTGTGAAAGGAAAGTGAGGATACAATTTCACCTCAGATGTTTCACATTAGTCGACTCTCAGACAAAAGCAACATCAAATAACACAATTTCCAGCAGACAAAACTTTAAGTGAAATGCTTAGCTAGGTTGACTTGAAAGTCAGAAAATACTTCAAAAAGAGCTTCTTTAGGGAAGATTAAATAAAGTTCTCTTCATCCACTGTTGTAATGTACCATTTTGACAGCCCATTTCCTTGACTGTGATGAGTGCATTTATGATGTCCAGATACACACATTTCGACTCAATGCGGTTAGACAATACGTCACAACACAACAAAAACAAGAAGGGGATATGACATAGAGCTCTCAAAGAGAAATAATGAATCAGACAGTGCAAAAACATCCTGTGACAATTGCTTGCACTGGAAGAGAGACGAAGAAGCACTTGCACAAGCAAAAAAAGAAAAAAAAAACTGTCAAAGCAGAATGCAATTTTATGTTGTCTAGAAGTCTTACTGTATAGTTATATAGTGATTAGGATTGAGTGGATGTGTAGAAAAGACAGATGTTTTATCTGCTCTGGAAGGATGGATGCATGATCAGAGGATGGGAATGTTGAAGCAGCTCCATCCATAGACGTGTTTTACTTTTCCATTTTGAGAGGGTGCCGTACGAGCAAATCATTATGCAGGTGTATAATGACACCTGTATGTCGCCTGAACCTACTTGTCCTCCGCACTCCACTTTAGCAATGTCACCGTGACTCCATTTTGTAATGAAGGATAGGTTTTGGAGGTTGCGGTAGTCTGGAAAAAAAATAAAGCGCAGAGTGTCATTGTAATGTCAACCTTCAGCACTAGTTTCTTGGCAGTGACATTTAAATTGTTAATGTTGCAGATTGTTCTCCCATTTAATTCTCTGACAGTCTTGTTCATTGAGAGTGGCACGGGCATTGTCCTCGGATGATCATGTGCGAGGCTCACTGTATTAGGGCTGATGTTAAAACAAGGACAGGATCACTTATCACTGTCACTTATGGCTCCTTTAGCAAACAAGACACATGACGGTGACACTGATTAATGGTGCTCAGGAAAAGTTGTGAACACAGCAGGACCTCCATGGTGCCCATTGGATAAATACTGTAGTTAAAGACACTGGAAGCGCTTGCAGTTGCAGTGTCTGTGGCGAATAATTGGCACACATGATGGATGACTGTCTAACTCCATGCTTCCTGATTGGTTAAATCCTGTTTTTGATGCCATTCATCGTTGAATTTTTTATAGTCAGGTGGAGTGCAAGTGACATGTTTCATCTGCATATCCCATCAGTTGAATGCAGCCTGCGGGTATTTGGAGTATTCTGGGCCCACACTGCAAAGCAGTATGTAGATGACAGCCATGTACGTAAGGACATAAGTAATTTTATTTATATGACGTTCTTCTAGCACAGAATAAATAAAAAAATAAACCAAATTGTGATGAATGAACCCATTAGATATCCACCTATTTTCTACACACATTGCACACAGATGGCACATGAACAATGTAAAGTTGTATGAGAAGTGAAAAACTAGGGCAAGATATCTTGCATAAAATTAGAATTTTACACAATGCAAAGTCCTACTCAAAGTATTTAGCAGGAAGAAAATGCACACATGGCAACAGATGGTTGCTGTGTCTGGAAAATATCCTGAAGCTACAATTTTAGAGACAATTCCCTGCTGCCTGCCCATGTTTCTGATTTAGTTGGTTTTAGTCACACTTTGTTTGCATTTCCCATTTTGGTCAGCACGCAGGATATGGAAGCCCTTTTGACACAAGGGACTCTCAGTGTATAGGACCTGCCCTAGGGAAGGATTGGGGTTAGATGGTTGTTAGAGTTCACTCTTTATGTGAGGTCAGGGGTCAGAGCAGGTCAGATGAAAAGGTGAGGAGTGGACAGACTAGTTGACACATACATGATTGCTTGCAGATATACTGACTTTGTGTCCGTAGCGTGCCATGTTTTTTATTTTTAGTGACACAATGCTGTCTTTACATTTTGAAGTTTATGGATATTAACAAATATAGCGAACATCAATAAATCAACACATTCTAATACTGATGAGTTAAAAGCCATCTTGGTTATGTTACGTCAGTCAGGCCGTTAAATTGGGCAAATTGATATACACGATACGTATATGTCAAGAAAAGTTGTTATTTTATTGGCATTTGCATCAAATTTGATCAAGCAGAGATGTAACACTTGATATTGGATTGTGCAATAATGTTGATCATACAGGGTCATGACCTTTTAGTCACGTTTTGACTAATTGGGTAATATCGTCTGATGCCAAAGGGCATACATATCAAATCATCCATGTGTTGCCTAGAAACATCTAACCTTTTGGGTCATACATGTAAACAGGGGGTTTAAAGAGGGTCAGCCAACAGCAGTGACTCTGACCCTTACTCAAACTCTAACCTTTCCCACACACACACACACACACACACTAACAGGCAGTTCCAAGTTACTCCACTTCCAGTGGTATAATGGCAGTAGGATTCCACCCACATTTTGGAACAGATCATTCATGTACTGTAGGCTATTTCTCATGTAGACTATTTCTTATTTATTTTTATATGATCAGAAATTCATTTAAAGCCTTAACCACTAACAAAATCCCTACTACAGCTTTGACTACTTTGATTTACATTATCCATAGCTATACAATGACCAACACAATATTATCCCATCAAAGATTTATGTACACTTTTTGGTAAGCTTAAACAGACTGACTTTTTCTAATAGCAATATTCACTCAATAGCCGTTGTTTGACTAATTCCTAACAGAAAAGAAACAGATTGTGCCTACCAAAAGTGGACTATTTTGTAATTCACATACAAAGAATCATTGTGTGAGCACCAGGAGTGGGAACCTCCTAATAAGCCCAGGCTAATTAGCGCAATAACATCCACCCGCATTCCAAGTGTTTATGGACGTGTCCAAGTCTCCACGAGAGCCGTCTCTTTCAAGTCCAAGGCGTTCTTTATAGAGTCACAACTGATGTTGGCAAACAAATGTTACCCATCAAGAGACCTTTTAATATTACAAACGAGGACCAGCCCTCTTGGACCGGCTCACTGTCTATTTGTGTGCGGCACAGACGTGAGCCCAGCCAGTTGCAGAGAGGCTCAAACATCAGAGGAACTCATAAAAAAACAAAAGGGCTTTGAGACAAGGTCATGTGTTTATATCTCTAAATGAAAATGGCAGTAAAAATAAAGTAATAAACAGTAAAATAAAAACAAAGAAATTAAGTAATAGATTTAGTTTGCTTCTATAAGAAGTCAGGCTGAGAATTAAAAACAGCAAAAATCGATCTTGAGTCATCTCCTTTTGGTTTTGTCTTGAGTTCCAAACTGAGGCAGCTGTTTGCTGTTCATCTAAATGGCAAAATCATTTTCTGAACATGCGTTACAACTTGTGCTGCGAAATGACAAAAGGACATTTAACAGAATTGCAGCGATATCTGCATTCAGACCACTTCCTGGAATGCCACTCGGCTCTGCTTTCAATGTGTATTCTCTTTGCTAACTGTACCAATTAAGCGTATCTCAATACGCACATAGTGGTTTCAATGTTTCTGTCCTTTTATTCTCTCCACAAATACAAGTCTGACTCTGACATATTGAAAGACTGCCTCGGCTCTCTGACAACTCCAAGGCTATTATGTAACTGCCATCACCAGGTAAGAAGAACAAAAGACTGCTCATGAACATAGGTTCTATGCACAAGCAACGGGTCATCACGAGTTCTTCTTCACAGGCCAATCTCAGCACAGGCATGGTTTACAGCACTGGATCTTTAGCACCCCATATGGAAAATTGTGTATATATATATATATATATATATATATATATATGTAAGTTAAAGCTACTTTATACATTGATTGAGCATTAGGTTTGGCCTTGTTACATTACAGGAATTTAAATAATCATTTAAATTCAACAGAACCAAATGATTAAGCATAAAAGGAACAAAACAAGCCGTTTTGTGTATGTCCTGAAGTCTGTGCTTTGTTATCAAATTATAGGGAGCAATTACAGGTTGTTCCTACAGTAATCCAGAGATCACACTGTGCTCTGGCTACCGGCGTTGTTATCAGCATATGTTGTCATGGTGCACTGTTACTATGCTTAAGAACTTGGCTACTGCAGAGGAGATACACTAACTGTCGATGGTGGATGGAGTCTTTGCTGATCCCTTTTTGAATCTATTGCTTTTTAAATAAATTCACAAACTACAAGAATCAAAACAAAATAAGCATATATGTAATTTGTCACTTAACTATCTATTTTTTAACATTTTTTCAGTTTCACTAAAAGTCTATTTACCAGTGAAGAATTGAGAATTAAGATTTTAGATTTTTAGACTGTCTTTTTAGATCTTGCACTACTCCCAGGAGAAAGGAGAAAGAAGCAATATGAAATATTAAAAGCTAAAACAGACACACACACACACAGAGACAGACACACGCACACACAAACACACACACACACTCACACTGACACAAACACACATTCTCATTTTCTTTCAGTCTACGCTGATCTTAACGGTAATTGCTCTAATGCAATTTCCTTTACCCTTTCTGCAGGAAATTTCTAATTGATGGCTCAGGCAATGATTTTAGGAACGCCAGCATCCCAAAATAAAAACTTATTCATGGTCCATTATACTATACCAGTAAACATCAAGATTTAAAAACAATAGCTAAAAAAAATACCAGTGTTCACTATACTACCCTGTCCGGTTGACTTTTTCTTTCTCTTTTTTTTTCCGGGGGACTTGGGGACATATTTAAGAATAGTACACAAATTATTGCTGGAGCTGGCACAGAAACTCCTATGAATAATAGCATAAAGAGGGAAGGGAGAAAGGTTGCGTGAAGGTGAGAGGCATTAATTTGCTTTTAAGCTTATGGGAGCTCCACAGTAGCCATGCACGCACACAGGAGGAGGAGAAAGAGGAGCGCTGTGTTTAAGGCCATCAGCGTGTGCGCACACACACACACACACACACACACAAGCTCAGTTATTAGCATCTTAGTCCAAATTAAACAAGCCAAGGCTCCTCACGGACAGATCAGTGGTACAAAGCCATACAGAGGAGCATCTCACAGCCATGAGTAGGCACAACTCAAGCTAAAAGGAGGTTATACCGGTTGCATGTGTAAATGTATTTCTGTGTGGGTGTGCGATTGTGTGTGAGAGAGTGTGTTTGTGTGTGTGTGTGTGTGTGTGTGTGATTGTGTGGTGTGGAGACTTTCTGTGTGTGTGTGTGCGCATGCGTGTGTGCTTTGCATTTTCCGCCTGTTTTTCAAAAGTGGAGCATGCAGTCTAGAGGAAAGGCAGTAAAATTTACATGAGACAATGCTGATTAATTGCAATGTACCAGAAGGCAAAAGAGCACTGAACACAAAAAGGGAATAAAACGAGACATTGTTATGCAAGATGAAAGTAATGAGGTTATGATGGAGCGGGCTCTCCATCCACTGCTCACTAATACTCCAAAAGACGCATGGTACGTGCAGAAAGAAGGACCAAACGCCATAACTACCATTTTTTTTTCATTAACCATCATCACTTTTTGAAACACAACAATCGAGATGAAACAGGTGTTGGACTGGCTTTGAAGAAACGTTGTCTATTACTCCGTTTCAATCACATTTGGAATTGAATACAAAAACCCATAGTTTGTTTTCCTCTGCATGTTCCCCTTTTCATTTCGTTGATCTTTGTTCTGTTGTACGAGTAGTAGCTCATCTGTGGGGGAGGGGGAGGGGGGGGTTGTCAAAAGAAAAGTACATCAAGGACTACAGAGAACCCGCCTGGTTACAAAGCAGGGGGAAGCTGCCACTGATATCAACTGACTATTGCATTGACTCGTAATGAGGACATGAAGCACTAGTCAGAGAGTAACTGCAGAGTAAAAGTAAAAAAAAAAGTCTGAATAGCACTACACTCATGAATGTCATAATTAAAAGAAATATCCTATTTTTCTTGTAGTCAAAAAGAATCTATGAATTTAGAGGGAATTTGAAAGGGAACAAAGTTCTCCTTGCACCAACCTTCTGACTTGCTGAGAATTTCCTTCACACTTCAGCTGTGTCTAACTGCTCAGAGCCTAACCTGCACTTTGCACTTCTGAGATGTGTAATGTAGTTTAGAAGTTTCCTTTTTGCCAGACACCTTTGGTGAACCTTGCAGGGTGTAATTGAAGGCAAGGAACCTTTCTTCTTCTTCTTCAAAAAAAAAGTGTTTGTCTGCATGTGCAATATTTCCTGAAATACAGATGAATGCATAGAAATGAGGCAGAGAAGGGGGGCCCTAATGAAATTAAAGCTGCTGCAAAGACGTACGGCGGTATCACATGGCAATAAATGAAATCTGCACAAAAAGGGGCCGTGCACCAATAAGCTTCATCCTGATGGCCAGCAGACAGAAGCGTATCAGGCTTTCCCGGGAAGCGTCTCTAAAAACATTAAGAGGCTAAGTTGCTCAGTGGACGGGTTAATGCATGTTAAAGCTTGTGGTGTGCATGTGTGGGTTGGTGTGTGTGTGTGTGTGTGTGTGTGCGTGCGTGTGTGGGTGTGTGGGGGTGGACATGAGCTGGGGGCCATCCAGTGTGCACAATGACACCCTGCTAATAGGGAGGACTCAGGGAAAGCGCATCCAAACAAATAGATTTCCAGGTGGAATGGAGTCAAACACCTCTGACACTGGGGTATCCGCACTCAGCCATCTGTGACCGCTTGACAAATGATTCCATATCAGAGAGGCCAGTGCTGATTTGGGTCTTAATTGATTGGATGTGAGACGCTTAAGTCCCTGATTGGTTTAACCAAGGATAGGAGGATCTGTGCCACGACTAGAGAGGGAAAAACCGGGCAGTTTGCCACCGAATAAGAGGATAAAAAAAAAAAAAACCAAATTGGTGGCTATTTTCTTGCTGCCGGTGAAGTCAAACGGATCCAAACTGAAAATATGTCTGAAAAATTTGAGAAATTAATCTGGTTCTAATGCAATAAATCATCCAATCCAAGCAGGTTTACAGCTGTAATTCCAGGGGTTATACTTCTTTTCATCTTTTCATTAGCTGGGTCAACTCAACAGGGAGACCTTGCGAGGGGCCAGTCTATAAACATAGTGCACTACGCCCGGGCAGAGCATTAAATATGTGTGCAAAAAAAAAAAAAAAACACCCTTCTTCTGCCAATTAGAGAAAGAGACTCTGACTGCACATTAATATACAATTCATAATTAATGGGGGGATGGGCATATCAAAAGAGGATATCCTTGAAACAAAGACACAGCCCAAGTTAGCGCATTAACTAACGTTGTTAGTCGGAAAATTGGCTTCTGTAGATCAGACTGCTTCCGCTCCATTAGAGCCACTGTTTGAGCTATTCTGTTGCAAACGCTGTGTGATGTTTTTCAGTGCACAGTAGCCCATTTTTGGCTAATACCAGTGTCATTATCAACACATAGCATCTCTGAGATCTGCCCTTTGGAAAGCCCAGTTTGTTATTGAATGTTATATAACGGTTGCAAAAGTGAAGCTGGCAGAGGAGCCCGTGGAACCGGTGCGGGGGGGACAGGCGAACGTGATGAGCCAATGAGAGGGCTTTGTGCGCGAGGCTTGTTCGTTGTCAGAGAACAGAGTGGTGTCGCTGCCTACCTTGCTCTGTTTGACATGTTGTGCACTGCGATGGCAGCCAAAGCCTAAGACTGGACCCAGAGGTCACGAGTGACCTTTCAGCAGATTGTGTACCCTCCCACCCCCCCTCCTCCACCTCTCATCCCTTTTGCCTCTCTCTCTCCATCCTCCTCCTCCTCCTCTTACTCCACACACACGTGGTGGTTAAGGATGTCTGGCGAAGCATCCTCGGGTGGTGCGTTGGGGGGGCGGGTGGCG
This sequence comes from Limnothrissa miodon, assembly GCA_017657215.1. NCBI lineage: Eukaryota > Metazoa > Chordata > Actinopteri > Clupeiformes > Clupeidae > Limnothrissa > Limnothrissa miodon. The sequence goes on along the minus strand of JAGFZM010000093.1, from coordinate 1,057,253 downwards.
GGCGGCTGACGGGGCGGCATGAACGCGGGGTATTTGGCTGCTTGTCTTCCAGGATCACGCCTACTCCTCCTGAGATGGTGTATGCGAGGAGACCCCTAACACCAGAGCCCGCTGCCTTAAGTCGCACATGGAATGAAGCTTAATTGCTGCATGACTAGTCCCTTGTTTGTGCGCCGCAGGGATTTCCATTTATTATCCCGAATGAATCATTATTAAGATGTGCTTATTCACCAGCGAGGTTCCCGGGGTATGAAAAAAAACAAAACAATAAGAAGCGAGGGATGAACAAGAAAAAAAAAAATGTTTGCCCCATAAAACAAAACTGTATGGTAACACATTGGCTTAGAAGCCAGAGTGTTTAAGTGAGAACAGGATGTGACATCACGGAATAGCCGCAACACTCTCTCTCTCTCCCTTGAGGCTTGCAAAGGGAGGTGAAGGTGTGTGTGTGTGTGGGTGTGGGTGTGTGTAGGGGGGGGGTGGGGGGGGGCGTTGGTCACAACGCTTTCTCATATGGCTGGCGGTGCCAGGGTTCAGCATGCCTCTCACACTCACCGAGGGAGGGTTGAAAATCCTTCCCATCTGCCATCTGTTTGTGAGCCCTGTAGTAGCAACATGGTGTTGGGGCTATGTGTGTTTACTTTGCATGGCATTCACAGCAGCCGCGAGATTTACATTGTTCCGTAGCAACGACACTTGCAGAAAAAAAAGTAGGATAAAAAGAAGGATAAAAAAGAAAAGTCCCCCTGTAGTCATCACACGACTAGACACATGAAAAGATGGCTTTTTTAATGCGGGGCGAAGTGATAACCAGTCTCAAGCGGGGGCTACTTTATCACACTTAAATGCTGAGGTGTGCCATCTCTCCGGTTTGACTGGTGCGGCAGAGATTTTGAGCCCTTCTCGTTCCGGCCTGCCATCCAGTGTGAATAATGGCACGAGGGATGAAGAAGCAGCAAGGGATGGGACAATGCGCATAATGTGAGATATTATTGTGGAGTTTAACAATGCTGAGGCCCCAAGGATGCTCACAATGTAATGTATGGCCTTTAGAGTAGCATCGCTATGGAAACCAGCTGCCCTGGGTGACCAAGTTACCCACCCACTCGGACAGCCGTTAATCATCTTCACTCGGATCCTGGCACAGCAGAATTTGGCCAATGTGTCAAGCAGCAATTATGTATACTTAGTGCCCCCCCCCCCCCCCCCCCCCCCCCCCCCCCCAACCCTCTGCTCCCTCTCTCTCTCTCTCTCTCTCTCTCTCCCTCCATCTCACTCCCTCCCTCTCTCCACTCATATTCATGCCCACATTCTGTTCTCCTTTTATGCTCATTCTGCCGTATTTTGTGTCTCTCCCTTTTCCCTTCTCCTTTTACATAATCACAGATCTTTTATAAGCTCGCTGTTCATTAGCCTCCTTTCATTCAGAACGCGCACAATACAGACAAAAGGAAATAGGAACGTTCTTAGTGCCACATCATAAGACGTCCTGATTACATAAATCACATCCGCCCATTTACCTATTATACTTTCATTTTGGACGCTGAGCGACACTCTCAATTACGCCGCCGCTTCGCTGCTCCCGTTCGCATATTGATTTGTACCGAACGGCAATGCTAATGGGACTCAACAAGAAAGAGATTATGTTCTGCAGGGTGAAGGGAAACGTTGACACAATGCCACCGACATGTGGCATCCCTCCGCTACCTCAGTCCAGATACATGTAGGTTGCTGGAGAGAGTCGCTGACAGTGTGTTGGTGTTGGGAAAGGTGTGGGGGTGTGGGTGGTAACGGCGGTGACGGAATTGCAACGCTCTCTCTATTCCCAAGGACAATGTGTGCCAACTAGGTGACTGCTCAGGTGACTCAGTTCGCATCAGCACAACTCCAAATCTATCATTAGGGCTGATCTGCACGGCATCCGCTGTCTGCCGGTGCCGAGTGAAGGACAGGCTGGCAATTAGAGACTCATTTCATGTCAGGCAGCCCAGGACAAAGCAGATTGCCTTATTTTATTATTTTACCACGAGGGGCTCGTGTCATTTCAGATAATGTGCTGCGGTACAGCAGAGTCTGGGCTGTGGCTTACCCTTGGCAGGTCCAAGACAGTTCAGCCAGTTGACCAAGCAGAAGAAGGCAGTTCACTTAAGATACCTCCAAGTTGACCACTCGCTGACAGGCTGTCAGACATGGCACTTTGGCGAGCTGCTTTATCTTCTTGTGTTTTTTTTTAACTAACACTGTGTTGTGTTTTTTACTCCTGACCTGGTTAGTCATCCAGAAAAGGACACAAGCATTTTGACACTTTTGGGTTAGTCGACTGGAAATTCTGTGAAGTTTCTCTATATAGCACATTATCACATTCACAAGAGTGAGTCTGCATAGGCAAATTAGTGGCAGGATTGTTGAGAAGCTACCGCGGTGTAAAATGGCCTTTACTAAAACAGTCTCACACTTCCTCCAGAGGTGAGCCATGCTGATGGCGCCTCATTCACGCACAAAAATGTCTCAGCAAATGTTTCAGATAATGCTGCAACCATTTAGTGTAAGACTGTAACACTATACATTATCACACTATACATTTCACAGACAAATGCAATTCAAAATGTGGCGGAAACATCCTCCAGAGTTTTGTCAGGTGGCAACATATATTTCTATGGCATATATATCTATATATTTCTGTGGCCCCCTTCACAGAAGAAAGAATCCACAAGAAAAGACATTTGAGAGGAGAATCGGAGATTGGTAAGGACTTACTTTATGAGGGCAAGCCTGGGGCACTGCAGTGAATGTCTTGTCTGGGGTTGAACTTTGATTCTGTAAAAAAAAGGAGTCAAAAGACTTTTATTAGAATTGATGGTAAACATTGATGTCAGCGTGTCTTTTTAAAAATGTGTTGACAAGAATATTTTGCTAAACTGTCTCCGGCTCGATCTTTAGCCCGCGCCATCACAAGCAGTTGAAAAGTTTACAAGTCTGAGTCGGCCACAAAAAAAAGGTCAAGACCATAAATCTTGAGTCTGCGTTAAACCCTGACCCTTGGGGGGCGGTGGAACAGACGTCTCAGCCTTCTCCATGCATTATTCAGGTAGTAATCACAGCATTTTAACATAACATATGTGCAATCTCAAAAACAGGTTTTAGCCGAGTGATTACCATTTTGTAAATACAGCACATCGCCGGCAAATACATGGCAAACACTGCTGAAAAGGTTGTGCTTAGGTAAGTCAACAAGCCAACAACAGATGGTCCTGCTGTTTGCGATTATGCAGGATGTTGGGCCCACTGACAATGGCAGCCCAGGATAAAAAAGAACCATCTTGAGGTGACCGGAGACATATATGAAAAACAGCGTCGGGTGAGACGGTCTCACAATGGGGACGTCGGCCTTCACAAACTTCACTTCAGCCGACCTCCTGGGAGGACACATTGATTCCAAGCAGGTGCCGCGAGTCACCGCCCCCCCCTCATATCCAATTATCTTCCTGTGGTACGCTTAATGCTCCCTGACACTATTAATGGCTTCCTTATGGTATCACCAAGAGAGATGAAACATTGGACTGTCCAGACTTCAACATCTATATTTCATCGCCACTTAAAACAGCCTACATAAACTCTGAGGCAGGAGCTGGCTTCAGGCACTCTCTCTCTCTCCTTCTCTCTCACTCCATCCACACCCACACCCCCCCCCCCCACCAGCCGCTCATGAAAGATAAACAGACTATGGTGAGAGTCCTAGCCCGATAACACACACACACACACACACACCCAACACACCATACACCGAAAGGCCTGGTCCTAGCTGTTCCCGGAACAGCGAAGGACAAAAACAGAACAATGCATTTTACATTAATAGCAGCCATGGCTGACCAATTATCACTTCTCAGCTGTCGTAGCTGTCATTGCAGACACCTCCATTTTTTAGCCAAACACCACCACCACCCTTCCCTTCCCCTCCCCCCCGCCTCACCCCCCCTTTTAATGAGCTTGTCCCAGAGAGTGCTTGTGCTGTAACCTGAATGCAGTTGACACAGGTAGGCAAGCTGTAGGTCTAATAAAGCACGCATGGGCCTGGTTGCAAGGGAAACCCACAGGATGTGTTTATCTAAGCGAGCCAGAGTGAGTAGCACTTGTGCTCCATCCAGCTCTGCCCCGTGTTTCTATCAAGGAAAACATCCACTTAGCTTTCGGTGTGCTATTAGTCTTGGCCATGGAGTATACTAGCAACCACCTCTATTGAGAAGTGTTGGCAATTTCCGTGTCTTTGACCCTAAATCCCCCAACCCTCCCCTTTTAATAGCATGAACACTGTGTTTTAGGATGGGAGTAGCTATTAAATTATGGGACTTAACAGAGACACTTGTTTTACTGATTGCCACCATCCTTTCTCTGCTAGCAGGCTTTTCTATGCAGGTTGTTGATTCTACGGGGAGTCTCTGGTTCCACTTAGTGGGCTTTTATTGTGGACTGCTAATCCTGGCACATTGAATGTGACAGCGTGACCACTTTGATTGGGCTTTGATGTGCACACACTTTCACTTTCATCCGTGACTGCTGACCTGTATGTTTTACAGGGTGACCTTTCTCTGATAGGGGGTGAAACAATATGCTGACGCGTAGAGCACTGTATGCTAATATGTCTGCCCTGGACAGGTCTACTTTACGCCGGTTTGTGATCACCTAGTGATTTTATATCTAAGGTGTGTACTGTATTCGAGGGGTCCACATCTGGAGTCTTTGTTCATCTCCCTTGGTGAGTCAAAGAGAATTGGGAAGGTTAAGGCTAACGGACATAAGCCTTTGAAAGACTTCTGACCTTGTTCTGTTTTTTTTTTTTTTTTTGGTTCAGAACTCTTCTCTTAAAATGACTGTCTTTCTCCTAAACCCAGAGAGTCTAAGAGGGTACAGATTGCCTGTCTGTGAGAAAATAGATTTTCTTTTTCTCCTGACTGTAATCTACAAAGCTCATTGGAAGAGAAAAAGACCTCTTGCTAAATAATCTTTGTCTAAGTGCAATTTGCACTTGACCCTCCACTGAGAAAGCACATTCTGACATGAAAAAAAACAACAAAATAAAACAAAACAGAAATATCTTCATAAAAAAAGTTCTTGTGAAAGAAGTAAAAATGCTGTAATCATCTAGCCAGCAGTGCTCAAACTGAGTAACACTCCACACACAGGGATGCTCTTTGAAATGACAGTTTCCCCACAAGTGCATCCAGACGCTGAGGATACTTCATCCTGGCGTGCTCATTTTCTAGACAGTGTGAATCCCTCTTTTTAGAGAGTCAAGGTAGGATCGGGTGCAGTGTGAAGTCTCAATTAGGATGCTGGAACAGGCAGGAGAACACATAAGTGTGTACTGTACTCTATGCCCAGCTACTGAAACTGTATGTTTTTTTTTCTTGAGTTTTTTTTTTCCACCAGAGAGCATGCATTCCAGGCACGGTGGGCATGACAGGCTCTCAGCACTCCTCATGAATATGCATAATAGTGAGTCCTTCTGCAGGGTGAGACACAGGCAGTCATGCGTGTATGCGAGCTAGTGTTTAGTCAAGTCACCAAACCTCGAGTCCGAACCCAGACTTAAGTCCCCAGTCTTCGAATCCAAGTCATTTGGTAAAAAAAAAAAAAAATTCTATCAAGTCGAGTCTACTGATCCAAGTCAAGTTCAAATACCCAGTTATCATACAATGGTCTATGTTATTTAAATATATATGCATTAACATTTATGCATATGGACACACACACCTACACACACACACACACACACGGATATGCACAAATCACCAGGGTGTTGCGAATTTGGTATGTTCAAAAAAGATTTACAGTATTAAAAATGTCATTCCATTTACTTCAACACTTTTCAAAAAGCTGTCTACAGAAGTTTATTCATTGCTGCAGCGGATACGCTTTAATGAAAGCCTTGAATATTTCATCATAACAAATGCAATTTAGCAGGGACTTAATATACACTCATTACAAAATATAAAGAATGTGACGGAAAGATAAAATGCACCCATCCTCCCCTCCCTTCGAAACCATATTTCCTATTTGATAAGAAATCCTCTTCAAAGACCATATAAGGCATTCTTGAAAAATACCGTACAAGCCCGTGTTTGAAATCCAAACTGAAAGCCCTACTGAAGGCCCAGGCAGACATGGAGACTATTTTTCTCAGTGATGGGAGGCTCAGGGAGATCCTGCGAGTCACATTAACTTGTCTTCTCCACTCTGTACCAGGTGGACCAGGCGCTCTTAAGGCTGCTTGCCCCCCTCAGCCATCAAACAAGGCCACTATTCACCTTCTTGGAAGAAAAGCGCTGGGCATTTTTGGCACGTTGGCACTAGGAGGCAATCCACCCCAGTGGCAGCCTCTCCCCCACACACAAGGAGACTCTGTGCTCTTTTTTTTCCCCCACCCCCTTTTCTCCCAACACTTCCTGGCTGCCACTCAAGGCGGACTGACGTTAAGTAAGTTGCATTCCCATCACTTGCCAGGGCTTCTATATATTCCTGTTTGCAACATTGTTTTTTTTTTTTTTTAAACAACGACAAAAAAACAACACATCACTATTCCTCTCTATGGGATTAAAGAAGGTCTGTATTTCAAGGATTATCAAATGCTTTTGATCATGTGACTCACATGTTTTTTGATCTTTTTGCACATTGAAGAAGAAGAGGGGGGAAAAACCCTAGTGGATCTTATTGCCAGTGGCACTGCATAATATGACAAGGAAAGATGACAGTTGGGGAGGTTGTGGTAGTGGTGTGTGTGTGTGTGTGTGTGAGGGGGGGGGGGGGGTGTTGGTGTAGAGAAGGGCTCCAGGTAGGGTAGATAAAGAACACTTCACAGAAACATTTCTAGACAGATTTCCCACAAAACAGTCACACACCTCGGTTTCATGGAAACATTACATGCAGTCGTGCTTTGATCGAGCCAGGCCTATGCATGTGCTGTCTCTGCACGCACGGAGTATCTGTGGGCTATGTGCTGGGTGGCGTCTGAACTCCCATGTTATCTACATGGCTGGAGAAGTTTTAGATTATTCGTTTGTTGTTGTTGATTTTTTTTTTACCCCCCTCTCCCTCCACGCTGCCTCAATTTGTTTCCAGTGTGAAGCGCAGCCTTCCACACACGCACACACACACACACACAATAGTGGATCAGCATCAGGGTCCCCAGGCACTGCTATCAGACTGCCTCACCACAGCTGATCATTAGCAATTTCAGAGCCTTAGGCAAGAGCCTTTCTGCCCATGAATTATTATTTCGTTGGTGCTTTGGCCGTGCAATCAAAGTACCATACTGTACATTTATCTCGTCCTCCCAGAGAAAGACAAAAAAAAAATGACTTCGCACGTAAATGGCGTGATACAGAGATAGAACGATAGAAACACATAGCGACTGTAAGCCTGAGGACTGCGGCATATTTTAGCCAGCATCTCCCTTTGCGAGATAAATAATAATAAAAAAAAAAGTCATTGTTCCCTGGGATCACTTCCAATTAATTTTAGTGCCAAATCTGCCCAAGACAAATCAAAACAATTATTTTGATATGGCTTCAAGTAACAAATGCTTCCAATCTGTGCGTGGTCTACCTGAAATCATTTTATGGCGTGGTCTGAGGCTCGCACCCATCAAAGCCTAGCTGGATATCGTTTTAATGGCAAAAAACCTACAAGCCACCAAAAGCACCCACCTGCCACATTCTTAAATAGGTCTTGTCAGTCACGACCAAATTGAGAGCAGATATGGTGGTAGAATGTTTCATGCTACGGGAAGGATTGCTTAAGCTTCTCCATATAGCAGAGGCACAGGATAGCCTGATGGATCTTTTAACTAAATCTATCAATACACTGATAGCTCGGAGGGACTCCTACTGCGTGCAGTTGCAGTGCTGACACAAAAAAAAGCTAAATTGGACACAGGCTAGAGATAGTTCAGCTTCAACAGCAGGGCAAGTAGTTTGTGGGTGTCAGTTGAGCTCAGTGAAGCACATGTACATTGTAGGTGTTAGGTTGAGTTCATACCCACTAATGTGAGTGTGGAAAAAAGTGTGTTTTGACTAATCTTTAAATAAATCCCATGACTAGTCAAATGCCTGGACCTATTATTTTCCAATCTGTCTAACTGTAATCTCAGAGTCAGCTTTTGGAACACGGTACGGGTGCCTTTTGTGCACTCGATTCTTCTACTTGTCTGACAAAATATAGTATTGTATTGCGTCGGCCCATATATATTTGTCCTCTGTTTACCTCCCAAGAGGCCCTCTCCTGCAGCTCTCATGACCTTGCTCCAGTAAGTGTGTGCAGCACACTCAAACACTAATGGAAACAATGTAATTATAGTCCTCGAACAGATTCTGTATTGTGTGGGGAGAGCAAAACTAGCTTCCTCCCTCACCAGCCCAGTATAGGATTTAATATAACCTAGAGTGTCTTACAAAGGAAAGGCTATCCGGAATGAACTCTGTGTGTGTGTGAGGTGGGGGTGGGGGGGGGGGGGGGGGGGGGCGCTTGTGCTCTACATCATATGCCATCAAGCTGGGTTTACAGGACTGATCTGTCACAAATAGTCTGTTGTCTTTGTAGAGATGGAGAACACAACACAGACTGTTCCAGTGGAAGGCTGGAAGGTGTTCTGTTGTCAGCGCGTATCAGGGTGGGGAGTCCGTCCTCTTCCTCCCCAGAACCGGTGCCCCACTTGTGAGGATAAATGCGTTTTCAGTGTACCCAGGGTAGAGCGGACTGCTCGGACAGAGTCGGGAGTTTGGAGTGCACTTTCCGGCGTGATATTTTACAGTTCCAGTTGGAAAATATATTGAGAGTGTCTCTTGGCATGTTGTCACTTGTGCTGCTGGCCAATTTGTCACTCGGAGCTCAGTCTTTTCTGCTGCCAGCTCTGAGATGATGGCAGTGGAGGGCTCTGATCCTGGCAGCACCCAGGGACAAGGCCAAGTATTCCGCGCTTTCCATGCGGGGACAAAAGCCCTACAGCCTCCTGATCCAAGGTCTCAGAGGGAGAGGAACAGAGGAACCGGCTTAACAGAACCACTGCTCACGCCTGCCCTGATAACCCCCCCCCCCCACACTCCCACTCACCCCCAAACCCCCTCAACACTCTCTCCCCATTTTTGACACAGTCCAGAGCTCACTCACTAGAATGTGCGGTAAAAGGGATACAATTATCACAGAATGGAAAGCGAAACTGAACTCTTCTTTGTTTCCCTCTATTGAGAATGTGGACTATAATTGGGCTGCACTAATCGATTAAGGCCTGCGGGGGTCAACGACAGAAAAAAAAAAAAAAAAGGTCCAGTGGCTTTGCCACCCCCTTCCCGCTGACACGTATTTTAGCTTAGGACAATGTGTCACTCAGTCGTCCGACTCTTTCATTATTGCGAGTTGACCCATTCCATTAATGCCAAATTATGCTGCATGGCTAAGTATTATTCTCTAAGAGCTTTGCATGAGTAGTGTCTTAGGGGGACGCACACACACCACTTCACCATACATTTTTTTTGTGTTTCTTCAAGAAAAAAAGATTCATAAACAGCGTTTTGTGTCAGAAAAGTTGTGAAAGTCACAGTCCGTGGGTTGTGCTCAAGGTTTGGTGAGAAAAATCAAAAATGACAAGCATGTAAACACAAGAAAACACAGCTAGTCTTTTTTGTGTAGGCAATAGGGGAGGAAGAGGAAGAAGAAGAAGACGAGGGAAAAAAAACAGGCTGCCATATTTGGTGTGATGGAAAATGCTTTGATCACATTTCCACTGCCTCTATTCTGTGCATTGTAAATGCTGGTTATTTATACTTTTTGAGCTTGTCCTCTGCTTCTCCACTAAAACCCTTCCTCTAGAGAATTTGCTGGACAGTTCAGCAGATAGCAGGCTGTGGCGGAACAAAGACTATGTGAAAGTTTCAATTAGGGGATCAAAAGAGAGGCTAATTTTAAGTCGGAATCGGCTATTGTACATGCAAATCATCATCTATTCCCAAAATTACATATCAGCTGGTGCTCTGGCGAGCAACCAAAAATACTCAGTGGTGGAGCTAGAATATTATATTCAGAATCCAGACACATTTTCGTGTCATTGTCTCTTCAATGAAATCAAATAAAAATAATTAAAAAATGAACGACATGATTGGGCAATTAGAGCATAGAAGCAATGGTATGCTTATAGGGGCCTTTTAGTGGAGGGACTCCACTGGCGGCCTTAGACTGCCACCACCACCAGTAAATTTCGACACCTTTAGTGGCAAGACGCTTAGCCAGTTTGAGGAAACAATGTCAAGTCATCTCCTTTTACAGCTGTATCCTCCACGACGATTGAGCCAATTTCTCTTTCATGCTTCCGCAATCCTACAGTTCCACTCTGCCAATTACACTATCCTTCAAAGTATGGCCACCGAAACGATCAACGGAGCAGAGCTGCTGGGATGGAGACAAAAAAAGAGAGGAAGTGGTCACCTGGTGTTATTGCTCTAACGGCTGCAATCTGAACTTTTTCATTTGAGAGTCACTGACATGAAGCGAAACATGGATTTCTGTGGGCAACTGCACAGAGCACAATGGGCCGCATGACGTTGCCGAAACACCAAAGGTCATTGTTGGCCTAGGGGGAACCAGGGCAGTCTTGATTTGTTAGGAAACTGGCAATTATACAGCTTCATGCTAAAGCTGTGAATTTCAGAAGTGATGAATTTTGGCAGAAATGTCAGACTTGACCTGATTATGAAGACAAAGGTTAAGCTTTTAAAGGACCCCCTGGTGTTTATGCAGCAAAAAGAAATTCAATAAATGTCAGCTATGCTTTTGTGTCTTCTTTACATATTGATCTGGACAACACAAAATTGTGACACGATGACCTATTTATTTTCACCTCAGCATTTTTTATTGATAATACCAAGTTCCTGGTATCTCTGTCAATCAAATCCCAAGCCAGGATGGGGTGGGAGGAGGGGGGAGGGGGAGCGAGAGTGTTAGTGTGACCTTTTTCTATAATCAGAAATTCTGAAAGTGTTACAACCAAACAAAGTCCGGCCATCATCCAATGGCTCTGTGAAGATGATTACTGCTAAAGGAACAATGGAAGCTCAGTAATAACAACATGTTGTGATTTACTTGTGTGTGTCGCAGCACCACTCAGTGTTAGACACAAATCCTTAATCCTCCCGAAAGATAATAACAATGTAATCCTTATTCCCAGATGGAGTAGTTTCAGGAAAGACATTTCTAGCTGGGAGAGTTTTATTTTTTTCTCAAGAAGGAGAGAGAGGTGAAGTCCTATATATATGTGTGTGTGTGTGTGTGTGTATGAAGAAGAGGCAGTATAGAATAATAAAAATATAATGTTTTCATCTGCTTGAAATAATGACTAAATAATTTTATTTTATTTTTTTTATTTGTATCTCCTCCCCCTATCTCTCTGCCTTTTCGGAGGAAAATGAGTCTGCAGTGCTTTGCAGTCTAAAGTCACCCTGGATCCAGCACAAAGCTCCACGAGCAGGCACAGTGCATGAGTAATGAGCCTCCCTATGTAACTCTCCATACTGATGAAAGCTGATGTGAGAGGTGCTTGGCTTGATTCATTTGCTTGACATTATTCAACACTGTAATTAAGAGCCTCACAACAACATGCCGCTGATTGTTATCTGCATTTCACCAGCTAATAAAATCTCGCTGATTGTTATGCAAATCCATTAAATAAAGAAGATAATCAAAGAAGTGCACTCACTCGTGCAAAGGCACATATACTCACATTTGCGAACACGCACACGAACGCACACTCTCACACACACAGTCACACACTGAGAGCAAGAGAGAGAAGGAGAGAGCAAAAGAGGAAAAAAAAGAGAGATGCACAGATGCACACATGTAACATAGATACTTACACAGCCAGATGGACAGATACACACACACCCACATACACATACACACACACACACTGTGTTTGAAACACAGAGCACATTGCCCTGTTCTACAACTGCTTATCTACAGTGTGTTAAAAAAAGCTTTCTCGGAGGAAAATAGTTTTGTCTCTGTGCTGATGCAGTGCTTCCAGGTCCAGCCTGGTGGACTCTCAGATCCGAGCATACCTCCTGGCTGCTTAGAGGGGCAGAAAGCAAGCAGCCGCACAGCAGGATAGACTGCTCCATAGCCCTGCCCTCCCCCTTCTTTCTCTCTCTCTCGCTCTCTCTTTCACCTCTTTTCACAAATGTATGCATGCCCACACACACTGACACACATCCACACACCTCCTCCTCTAACACCCCCCCCCCCCAACACACACACACACACACACACACACCCCACCCTACCCGCCTCCCTAAATCAGTGTGTGTACTGAAGGAGGTTTGTTGGCGAGTTGCAGGGTAAATTTCTCCCCCACCACCACCACCCACCCCACCTTCCCTTTGCTGACAGCGACGGCTGCAAACCCCAGGCTATGGGCCATCCCTCCCACCTTACAGCCGAGCTCTTCCTCCCCTCGCGCCCCTGGGGAAGCCTCCTCCCTGTATGCACACTAGGAGGAGGAGGAGGGTGAGGACAACAGAAGAAGGAGGATGGCGAACAAGCCGTGCCCACCCGCACGCCATTGTCTGGGGGGAGGCTGGCTTGGCACCCCTGGCTGAGAGGCACAGAGTGGTGCTCTGGAGTGCTCATTATGGCTCTGTAGGGACAGTACTCCAGGGCATCCAATGTGTGGCTGAGGAGCTCATTATGGGAGGCTGCCTCTGAGCCCCCGCACCTACAGGCATGAGGCTTGGAGGAACGAGCGAGCCAGAGAGAGAGAGAGAGAGAGAGAGAGAGAGAGATTACCAAAAAGGATGGGGGGGAGAAAAGTAAAAAAAAAAAAAAAAAAAAAACCAAAAAAAAACAACAAAAAAAAAACACAAGAGTGTGCTGCCAGATTAAACTTAATTAGTGCCACCTGTAACCATGCGCCAATCCTCCTCCTCCTCCTCCTCCTCCTCACTCACCTCCCCCACTCACCTCCTCCTCCTCCTATTCCCCTGCTCCCTGGCACTCACTGGCGTAATTATCAGAGTGGTTGAGCTCAGGGTTTTAGTCTCTATGCCGAGACATGGGTCGGCGTGTTAATGAGGACGACTCAGTTCTGATCCCTGATATGGTTTTAAAACAGAATGCATAATGCCAATTATACATTTACCCCAATGCATTCCATCAGTTCGTCAAGTTTCTAGAGAGATTTCTACATATAGAGGCAGTGAGGGATATCTCCCCACAGAAAAAATGCTTAAAAGTGAAAATAAATGAATGACAAATTCTGTTGTTTGCCGCAAGTTGCGTTTACATTCAGAAACGTACCTTGCAGCATCCGAATAATAACGCAGGTTATGTCAGCTTGTTTCTGTGTGCGCTGTCAATGAAGGTGCATGTCAAAATCTGTTATTGGCAATGTGCTGGAATGAGATTGCTTGACCCGACCCCCCACCCACCGACCCTTTGCTTCAGCGGCAGGCCCGGGTTTAATGGGCCTGGTTTGACATGCTCTCTAGATTAGCCTAATGAGAATGTCAGGTTTGTTGACAATGCCAACAGCAAATGGGTTAAAGGATGTGGTGGCTATCTTCACAAGTGTCAGGCCGATGTTTCCCCTTGGACTGACGAGGCAGCAACACGTTCCTGTTCTCATCTTGTCAGAGAGGGTTAGCTTGGTCAAAAGCCCCCTGTGTCTTTTTTTGGCCAGGGAAGGCCTCATGCTGGGACACTCTCTCTCTCCTCTACCGCTAATGAGCCATTTTCCCCCCATATTTAGTCCTGCTCCACGCCGACACCTTATGGCATTGTGATATGTGCCGACTCTATTTGTTAAGAGAGAACTTGGTTGCATTGATATTGTAACTGTAGGCTTAATTGAACTCTAGGATGAATGCTTTAAAGTCATATGTCAACACATTCAAAAGTCAAAGAGATAGATGTACCTTTGGTGTAGGCGTGAAAGGTCCTACTTTTGCCATGACCCTGTCGATTTTTGACTTTTTCCACAACTACGAGGCCACACTTATCATATTTACCACAACCTGGATGATTTCACACCAGCACACTCTAGCATACTACTACTAATAGCCTTTCCCAACTTCTGAAAGTGACCAAAGGTCCAAACAAGTGCTGTATGCTTAAACATGCTCATTTAGAAAACTCAAAGACGAGAAAAGTACTAGTCTGCACAAGCAGCTAGGTCTCTGTGCCTGTGCATTTGCTATTTTAAGATGAATCGAGAAATTACTGATGGTGTGATATTACTTTCACTTGCGGGTCTCAAAAAAGGTTACTGCAGGGGATGACTTTTCTTAATAAAATTCACGTCATAGGCATAATGCACACGCATTATTTGCCAGCTCTTTTACATATGCAAAAGGAAATCAAATTTGAAGTAATATCATTTGGGTTTACATTGATGCTGATAACAGAGCCGGGATCTCAGCAACAGTTTATTCAGCATGAAGCTGCAAACGAAAACCCATCGCGTCTGAATTTTTGTGTACAGTATAAACCACACTACAGGTTCAAAGAAGTTTATAATACTCAGCATGTTTTTTTCCATTTTGAATAAGTATGTTATTCCTGTGATTTCTGTCATTCCTGCCATACTTCCCCTCAGGTGCCGGAATGCTCTTTGAAACAGCCTTTGAAACAATCCATCAGGCAGTTGTCGTCTTACCCGGGAACACAAAGAGCCTCGGTGAGCAGTTACTACTGTGAGACTAAGTGAGGGATCTGTCTGATTCAACAATATATGGTTTGTGTCAGCGTGCTTAAAACAAAATCAACTTAAAGTGCCATTATCATATGTAAATGGACATTTAAAGGGATCCACAATACTTGCTTTAGCCCCATCTACGTTATTGTTGTTGTGAAATGGTAGCAAAACTCTGATGCACATGCGCTCTATATCCTTATTAATGCACTGGAATCTGGAAACAATCAGATGAATCAAATGAAAACACAGGATTCGTCATGTGACACATCGTCACATGACTTGTCCAAGTGACCCTTGAAGGGAAACAATGTGAGTAAAAATGAGTGGTCTGACTTTTCTTTATTTCAAATGTTGACACGGTGGATATCAAATTGGAAATGTTGTTAACCATGCAGCCCAAACTGACTGCCATTCAGGCAATTTGCTTCAACAATGCAGCAGTACGTGAAATGTGCAGAACTATTAAACTATTATTTCTGCAGCGAGAATGGCCATGCACTGTTGGGAGTTTCCTGCAGAGAACCCTCAACAGAGATGGAGTAAAGACCCATGTTTGGATGGAGATCTTTTCTGTTTTGCATATCGTAGGCCTACACATTGGCACACACTCAAAACCACCCCCCCCCCCCCAACACACACACAGACACACACTCACACACACACACAGAGACATACTCTCACACACACACAAACACACTCACACACACAAACCAAACACCCCCTCTCATACTATATGCAGTCTAAAGAAAGTTAGTCTACAAAAGAACGCTTAATTATTTGGTGCAATTAAACTTGAATGAAACTCCTCAAATCCACCAAATTACACAGTTCTCTATGGGCCTGTGCAAATGAGCTGAAATACACTACGACTCCACTGAACATTCAAATGCATGTCTGCAACAAATAAAATTTTACAGTTCCTACAGTTCCAAGAATTTGCACCGCCACACGCGCAACAGTGTGTTAATTAGCATGACTGCCAGAACAGAGATGTGGACTGCGGGATGTCCTGTCAGTGTCCAGTTATTTAGCAGCGAGGGAATGATGTTAGCGATATAAGTATGCATGAGACAGGTTTTGATGTTCGGTGCTGCGAAGCAAGGCATGTAGGGAGGGATCACCTGACTCTGTTTTCCCTGGGAGAGATTAATTTGCTTTAGGATGACACCCAGCCACGGGGATGTGAGTCGGCACCGGGATGCCGAGTAAATATTCAAGCATATGTAAATATATTCCTCCTTAAGCATTGTTTTACTTGTCCTCATTACATCTTTTCTGGGATGCTCGAACACCTGTCAGCATTCTAATTGTAAATAATTGCATATTATTATGAGTGGAGCTCTGGCTCACCGGTGCTTGATCTCATTTCTCAGGGAGGGATTCTGCTCAGATGGTGCGCGTGAACACACAACGAGCTCAAACTGGCCCATAGGAGCTGTCAGTCTTGACATAGCCTATACAATGGATGGTGCTTTTTGATGATTCAAGATAATGTGCAGTGTGCTAAATAGTCCACAAAGGCAGCTGAATTCTTCCAAACAAGACAAAGGAATACAAGTTGCTTTTTGCTTACGCCCAACAAGTCACAATATGTAATGAGTCTGTGAAGATCCTCATTCATCCAGGTTGTGGTAGTCAGTGTTCAGTTAAGGCAACTGGACTTCTTTTTGAGCTTGAAGACATTTCACTTTCCATCCAGAAAGCTTCATCAGTTCTGACTGGAGATGGGAAACAGGAGTTACATTTCCTGGCCTGTGGGTGTGAACTGTAGACTGTAAAAAAAAAAAGTTGCCTTAACTATGAGCACAATATGTAATGTTACTGTGATTCACTTTCTAACGCTGATAATAACATAAGTATACTGTTTTATAAGTTAAATTGTTAGGAATCGAATGTTCAGTTACTGAGTACACTATCAAACTTATTGGTTTGAGTGCCCAAGTAGAGTTGAGTGCCCAAGTAGAGTTGATATGTCATACTGTAGGCTACCTTAAAACCAGCCCACTGACAGAAGCTGACAGAAAATGGATGCATGTGGTCAGTATAGATGTGTGTGCTATTTCACTGCACATACTGTACTATACATTCATAACATACAAGCCATGCGGAACCACTCTGTGTTCTAAGAATCTCTGCAGGGATCTAATTGGGCTGTGAGCTGGGCCTGGCTTGTGTCACATGTCTGCACATAGAAAACAGTGGGAGTGGGAACATACAGAGTCCTATGCGTTGCTGTGATGGATGAATTTGTACATGTGTGTGTGTGTGTGTATGCGTGTGTATACTGTATGCGCGCGTGTGTGTATGAAAGGGAAAAAGGGAGCAAAAAAAGAATCAAAGTCAGTCTATTTTTTTTTTCGCCAACCAGAACACAGAGACAAAACATCTAGTTTTACACCCCCACCCCCCCCGATCTCACTCTGGGCAAAAAGGGAACTTGCTTCTTGTTTTGCCTCCAGTGTTGAGGCAAAAGGTGACACAAAGTAGCTGAGCAAAAACAGAAGCCTTGTTTTCCTCCGCTCTGCAACATGGTGTGCATCCACACACACACACACACACACACACACACACACACACACA
>JAGFZM010000093.1:1028569-1039932 GCA_017657215.1 Limnothrissa miodon | reverse complement strand
CACACACACACACACACACACACACACACACACACACACAGCTTTTATGGTCATGAATCTGGATGCAGTTCCCCAGAGCCGGACTGACAGATAGTCACATTTGATTTTTTTTATGATGCTCTCTGTTGACATGAAAGAGACTACATTACCATTCGCACAATCCCACTCTCTCATGAGATTGCCACTAGTTATCTTCTGTGCTTGAACTTTTCAAGCATGTCGATGGTGTTTTTGAACACAGAGCCGAGTCGAACGCGTAGTAGTAGGGTGTCGGTGGTGGTTTTTTGGGGGAGTAGGGTCACTAAGTGTGTGTGTGTGTGTGTGTGTGTGTGTGTGTGTGTGTGTGTGTGCGCGCGCATGTCTGTATGATGTTCAATGAGATAACTCTCATTGACTAGCCACCACCACAAAAGTCTACTCCACCACAGACACCTTGTTATTGTTCGGGAGCGTTCAGTTGGTCGCGCGTGTGTGCGTTTTGCATAGGTGTGGTTCAGCACGAGGCTGTTGTTTGATAACAGCATCATTTCGTTTGCATTCGATTTTCATGGGGCGGTAAACGAACAAGGGGAAGGATATTAACAGATAAGAGATCTTGAATAAACAGCATAAACCACAACAGCCCTCATGGTCAATGTAATCAAGGGTTAAATCTAGGCCATCAACGTCTGGACATGTCTGGACACGTCTGGACAGAAGGGAGACCAAAGCCCCTCAGTGACCTTAGCATAGTAGACATTAGACAGCAATGGCATGTCATTGAGATTATCTAGTATTTCTAGTAATGCGTTTGCCTGGGGACACTATTATCATTACTCAGCTCCATGCGCACTCATGTTGTACACGCCTCAGTATTTAACACCAGGAGCTTTGCAAAGAATGGGACAATGTGTTGTGATGGAGGTCGTGATCCTTTTCAATGCCACAAGGCTTTAAAGAAAAAAAAAATAGTGTAATTCAGGGAATAGAAAAAAAAAAAATCAACTAGCAAAAGAAAACATCTGCAATCAATACAGTATGACTGTTTTAGATAGGATTTTCATTCTCAATATTGTATAACTGTTTCAGACATGATTCTCAGTCTTGATACTGAATAACTGCTTTAGACACAATTTCATTCTCAATACCAAATTACTGTTTCAGACATGATTCTCAGTCTCAATAACATAGGACTGTTTTGGACACAATTCACAGGCTCAATCTCTTTCATATGACTTTTTCAGACTATGACTGTTTCAGACTGACTGTTTTAGATAGCATTCTTAAGCTCAATACTGCATGACCGTTTTAGACACAATTTTCTATATCATTCTCTATACTATATGACCGTTTCATGATTCTCAGTCTCAGTACCGTATGAATGTTTTAGACACAATTCTCTGTCTCAATCGCTACAGACGACTGTTTCAGACATGATTCTCAGTCTTAATGCCGTAGGACTGTTTGAGACATGATTCTCAGTCTCAATACTCTATGACTGTTTCCAGACATGATTCTCCGTCTCAATCTCTGTCGTATGACTTTTCCATACCCAGTTCTCAATCTCAATGCCATATGGCTGTTTTTGACACAATTCTCAGTCTTACATGCACACATGGTACAGTACACAAGCAGAGATTCCTGTCCGGAGAGTCTGAATTGAAAAGATACATCGGACAGATGTCACCCTACTCTTTGGATTGTGTAAAGAACATTCTCGCATTGTGTTCTAAGTGTAAAATCCCAGAGGGTAATCTCTCTCCTCAGCACTGACAGGGGCCTAAGATAATGCTAACACTCAAAAGATGACAGAAAACATTCAGCTCTTGGGTTTTGAGTGGTTCGCACAAAAGAAACACAAAAAGCGGATTGGAATGACACATTGCAGCACTTATTTGCACTTTTGTGCGCAAGGCTGAGAAAAGAGATGTTTCACCAAACAATGGCAGTCTGGGATAATCATTGCATCGTTCATGAATAGACACCCACAAAACAATTTTCCCCGTGCCTGATGTAGTAGAACTAAACAATAACTGTGGCGGCATACAAATTGTCATTATCATTACTATTTTACTAAAGCGGCCTGTGCTGGCACGAGCTCTTGGCATTAAGACGGAGGGCTTGGTAGGGAGCAGGGTGGAGGGATCTTTTTCTTAATTTGGGTCAGTGCTCAGACCGCATGGGAAAGAGCGACAGACCCTTCCTGCATTATTCAGGAAAACACACACATATGTTGATTATGTATCACTTGAATTAATTGCCCTAATTATTCCTCATACAACAGGGGATAATGCCACTGGTTGGGTTACCTGATCCCTGGAAGATTTAGTGCGTAGCACAGGATGCAGGGTGGGGGAAAAACACATTTAGGGAGATGGAGACCACCTGTCAAGATGACAGCGTAGGCCCTAATTGCTCTAAATGCAAGTACATGTAAATGCATTTAGCCAGGGAAGTGTGGTCACAGGGGGAAAAGGGAAAGCGCTCCGACTATTCCACAGACAGGCGCCACTGACACAGAGCCAAGGGAAGACACTGGACTGGCTGCTCCACTCCATCTGACAAATGCAGCCCCACACCACTCCGCAGATGCACACAGTTGAACAAAGACAAATAGCCTGTAGTGTACTGTAACATGCAAACAGAAAAAAAGGCCTGATGAGGTTTAGACTCCTGTTCATTTGAAACAAACCCACTTGACTGTGACACAGCCGGCTGGCAGCTTTCTCTGTTTTCACACACGCAAACTCGCATGCATGCACACAAACATCACCTCCAATTCAAAGGTGTCTTACGACATTTGGAAGTGTTTAGGTAACATACCACACAAGACTTTGCCCAATTCTACAGCGTAGCATGTAGAACGGCACTATTGTTAAATATTCATCCATCTTTGAGCATAACTGGTTATGTTAATAGGATTTCAACTCAATTTATTCAAGTAGTGATCAATGGCTCACAATCACTGTACCTCATACATTATGTATTTTAATGGAACTCGTTGCCTTTATAGTTGAATGGCAGAAGGTTAACAGTCCCAATAGATAGGACTCCCAAAAGACCAATTTCAAGTTGAAATGTAGCTTTCTATCGCTTCACAATGAGCAACACCTGAGAAGTGCTGCTGCAGATGATTGACACTCCTTGTCCTTTACCCTCGTATTATGATGAGCTATCTTTGGATAAATGGGCATTCCCCGCCGTGCTGGGGGTGGTACGGGCGAGTGGGAGGATGAGATTGGTTCATTTGCGTGAATCATTCAGTGTCTCCCTCCAAAACCACCAGCAGATGCAGTCAGACCCCAAAAAATCTTGTTTGTAATACTTTCCAATTGACATAACATTTCCATTTTTGACTGAAAGACCTATTAAATTCTTCGCAACTCGGTGCAGTCTTTACGCGTACGAACGAACGTTTCCGAGCTGAATTAGCAGAGCTCTCGGCAGCCTCCCGCAAAGCCAATGTGTCTGTTTCACCAGGAGTTTCGCTACAGCAAAAGAGAGTAGCAATGGGACAGTTTAACAGAGCCTCGGTGCCATGTGCAATGTGGTGTGCCATGAATCTCCAACTGCAACAAGCGCTATGACAACCTGGGTAGGTCACTTGGCGATGCTCATCTAATCATCTTCCGTGCCACTGATATTGCTTGTGGCAGCTTGGTAGAGGGACTGACTCGCATTGCTATGGAAACCTCCCCTCTCAATTGGCAGTATATTTTGATGTCTCAGGAGTTCTCTATCCACAGTTTGTATAGGCTGAGAGGGGTAAAGACAGACATGCAAAAATGTTCACATATATTTGATTTTCACCTTAAAGTGTCCAAGGTTATAGCTCCCCCCCTCCCTATCCCTCTCTCTGTGTGTGTGTGTGTATATATATATATATGTACTCTATATAGGGTTATAAGTCAGCCATGTCTCATGCATGCAGTAGCTGATCGATACAAAGATCTGACTTGACTTGATCCAGGCCTTTGAAGGCATTTTCAATGTACACCTGTTCTGGCAAAGGAACCAGTTTGACCGACAGGTCATGAGAGGTAAAGTATTCCGAGTTTTTTCCCTCAAGGTCAACATTTCACGCTTTTTTTTCTGGATTTAAACCTGGAAAAATTATGTGAACTACTTCCATCAACCTGTCCTCAGGAAAAAAGAACATGACTTGTTTTAACCTTCATTTCCTTACCTCTGGCTATTTGCAGTGGGCTGCCTCGGTGAGACCTTGCAGCTGTTTCAAGAAAAATCATAAAAATAAATATGTCCCAAATACAAGTTTGGGAGTAACTTTAGCAACGGTGCAGACTGCACTACAAGCACTTTCCTTCAGGGGCCGACACAATTACCCATTACATTTAATAAATTACTCGTACAATGAGGAAATGTAATTTAATTTAGAATCAATTTACCTCCCCAATTTACACAATCTAACCAAAGGAGGGAACTACTACATTTCTGAACACTGCTCAATAAAGCACTGATCTAAAAAAAAAAAATGAAAATGTATTACTGACTGGTTTGATACTGTGCGAGTAGGAGGTGGTCCAGGGCGAAAATGTGTTCAAAAATCACTTGGTCGACAATAAAAGGATCCCAGCTGGAAACACAATGTGAAAGCTGCAGAGATGCACTTGTCTTCGACACAGCTTGAGTTCCAGCCAACCATTTTAACTGGCGCCATCCGTCTCCTCCAGGTAATGCAATTAGGTACCACTAATATCTCAGGATGCTTTTCAAACTGCAAATGTGTTTTGCTAAACAGCAGCCCATAATAACCTATGACAGCCCTCTTAAGAGTCTGATTTAAAAAGCCATTGCTTTTGATTGTTCCAATTGATTGTTCTTACAAAAACTGCGTCTTCAACAGAATATGTAAGTCAATATATAGCATGACTAGTATAAAGGATTCATAACTGACGACTTCATAGGCAATAAAAGCTATTTCTAGTCTGATCAGCAGGTTACCTGGAAACTCTTGTCTGAACACAATGGGAGTGTTTCATACCCTGTACTCTGTAACAGAATAGGATGTTGGGATGGAAATCTTGATGAAATTGAGCATATCAATTTTCATTTTGGAAATGAGAGAGAACTCAGACAGATCAATATATGAAACATGTGAAATTGCCCAAAACAAAAGTGTGCTTGTCTGTATAACAAGAAAACAACAGCAAAAGAAAAAATAACAATTACATCTCTTTGTATCACATATAAAACATGCAATCACTGCATGAAAAGACTGAGACACTGAAGTGTCTAATTGCATGCAATGTCATAACTAAACCATAGATAATACGTGCTGTAAGTCCCACAGTCACAAGTGAATCACTATTTTTCTGAGTAAAAAAATATTTTCCCATTGACAAACGTTTGCTTAAAATCTTAAAGGCCCAGTATTTTTGTCTGTGTGTGTGTCTGTCTGTCTGTCTGTGTGTATGTTTTTCATTCATTGAAAGCACATTAACAGCTTTGTGAAAACATAAGATCCTGTGTGTCTCAAATAGCTCCCACACGGCAAAGCTCATGCATTACGCCATCGCCTCAGGAGCAGTGCCTCAGACACCACAGAGTGGTTCTGCCAATGTTCATAGAAACAGCATAATCTTGGGTTAAATCTTTTCACTTCAAGGATTAAGTCGAATATCAAAGAGCAGCATGCAATATCACTAAACAGGAGGATAGGCGAGTCTGATAACAGCGGTGAATTCTGCTGGAAAGAAGGATCTGTGCCCTTGTTCTGTAACCCCCCCAGGCATCTCCGGGCTATGTCTCGTAAAGGATTACCCCCTTCATATAATGTTCCTTTTTCCTTGCATTGTATGCCTCTTTAAGCACAATTGATGAATTAGATATTCATGGTTGGCTGAAAATGCATTGCAGGAAAACATTGCCTCTCCCTGGTTCGGTTCTCCCAGCTGATAAACAGTATCTAATGAACAATATTTTTATGAAATATTTGTGGCTGTTTTCCGGACATTGTTTAGTAGTATGTCCCAGAGCTAGTTAGGATGGTCTACATATATTTCACAGAGGCAGGTTTTGGAAATGGGTTTGCCCTCCAACAGTAGGTTGTACTTAACTTTTCCAATGCACTCTCTTTGCCAAATGTTTTTTCAAGGCTAGGAAGAAGAATATTTCTTGTTTGGAAGGAATAATCAACAGAGCCTCCTGGTAATTAGCTTTTTTTCTCTCGCAGACTGTGAGGAAAAGGATTTGAAGACTATTTATGACTAAGCCCACAACTTTGATCTATTTTCTGTGCTCGTAATTTATTTTCAAAATGGCTACAAGACACTGGGTATCCAAGGCTATACTGTGCCAAGCGCTTTTGCTAATATTTTTACATAAATATAAGGGAAAAAAAAACACTCCACTGCCTTTGCATGCCTTAACTGCACATGATCTCACGTTAAAAAAGATAAACTATAAAGAATGTAAAACATACATCTGCTTCATGCTGAACTGACTCCAGTGATCACATCTCCTTCATATTCAAGAATAAATATTTTCTTTTCTGTTCATGATTCCCATCTGTTTTTCAAAAGTGGACAATAATGATGGTATAACAAATTGCTCGTCTATTAATGTTGGACTTAAGCAGAGTAGATGTTGGGAAAACCTTTAAGTCTGAATAAATTACGTTTGTCTTTGTCTCCCCTCTTCTTGTGGACTGTAGGCTGTTAATTTGGTAAATAGTGCTTTCAAGCAGCATCTCCATGACAACATGCCAGACACTGGTATTAATTGCAGCAAAACATGCCAAGATGCAGTTAATCAAACTATTCTGTCCAGTTTTGAAGTCAGTGAGGGTTCGTTCCTTTCTCATGTCCAAACTGCTAAATTATTCATGCATTTTAAGTCATTTTGGGCGGCTTAGCGGAGCTGCCAGTGAGGATAGTGAGCTGGAGCCAAAGTCAAATCCCGTCCATGTGATTTGCCGGGCCCACCGCCCCTCCCCTTACATATTTCTGTGCCACTCCCATAACCCCCCCCCCCTCCTCCTCCTCATCTTCTTCTCCCCTTTGTCTGTGAACCCTGCTAAGTCATATGCCTTTGTTTCAACTCCCATTGCCTCCAGACCATGTAAATGAATTTGGCACTTGATGTTTGAAGAGGGAGATGAAGAAAAATTCCCCAAGTGCAAAAATCAAACAGATAAGAGGCAGGATTTCTCACTTTGCGGGGAATGTGTGCCTTGACTTGCACTGCCTTTCAAGTCTACGCTTTAAAGTTAAGCAGTCAAGGACAGTTAGTTTTGAAGACTCCTAATCTAGATGGCTTTAAAAAAAATGTATTGATGGACTACTTGGTTTCATGCTCTGCTATGGCTGCAGTGTCAGACACCCTGTTTACAAGGCTAAGAGACTAAAGGAAAGCCGTGTGGCTTTACAATGAACCGAGGGGTACAGGTGTCATGAATAAATTACATTAGCCAGTGATGCAGCAATTCTCTGCAGTCCTACCCCGATACCCTATGGTACTGTATGCCAGGGAAGCTGTTATAGACGGTCAATTTAGGTTTCCTTCAGCGCACAGGCCTATGGATTTCAGCCTTCCTCTAAACTGATACCACCAAGAGTACAAATCAATGCATTATTCAAATAAATATAATGAATAGGCATAGGAAACAAAAACACATTTGACCTAACAAGAATTGTAAATCTGTCAACCTCTGGCAGCCTGTTAAACCATTAAAATTTAATGGCCTGTGGCCTATTGGTTGCTTTCTTTACTGACACCGGGCTGGTCCAATCATATCATAGGCACTTTTCTATATAGGGACCTGTATAAGCCACCACTAAGATGAAAACTGAGTAAGCCGGGCAGTACAGTATTCTTTCATTGTTATTAGGGTATTCATTGTTTAACTAAGTAGGGTAATGTTTTTGGTATTGCTTTAGATTACAGCCCGTGAAGCAGACCTGGACTGGGACAAAAAAATCAGCCCGGGCATGTTGAGTTGAGACCGGCCCATCAGCTATTGATGGAAAGACAACGAAACCCATTATTCTATAGGCTTACCGTAGGTTACTTTCTTAGTGGATACCAAAAGCACAGTCTAGTTATTTAACATTTATTTCACCTTCACCCTTCTACAAAAACAGCATTTTCAATAGCTCACTTTTCTCAGCTACCCTGTCAATGACCATGTCAGAGTCCAATGACATGAGAATCCTACAGAAATGACACAATATCCAGAAGTAAGCATGCAACAGGAATCTCAAGTAAAATGGGGTAAAATGCTCTTGAATCAGTATTGCATTACCACTACTATCTGCGACACCTAGTTAATTGTTTAGAGGGGTCTGGAATACCAATCATGACTGGATAAAGCACATAGGTAGCCTATGACCAATGCCAACTACTCCACGTTAGCCTATGACGTTAGCCTTCAGGTAGCCTATGACAAATGCCAACTACTTCACGTTAACACTTAAACTTGTTGAGCTTTAGCTGTTTAGCTTAGATATAGCATCATAGAAAATGCCCGCTATGCTAGCATGGATCTAGAATAAAACCTGTCTTCTACTGAATGTGTTAAGATTTAGCAAGCACAAGGGAGGTAAACTACACCCAAACTTGATCTGGCCCCGTGAGACTGCAGTCACTTACCTGAAGTTCAGCTTCCCTTCTAATCGCACGGACTGCGGCCGCGGGTCCCCTCATCCACCTGCCGGTTACCTCCGCTGTCGTAACCTGTGGCTGAGGTGGGAAAGCTCCACCATTGCCACCGCCAAACATTTGTGTTATTTTAACTAACTTGGCATCTGCCTGAAGAACTTCTCTTTTGATTTGTTTTGTTGTAATCTATTCCGCGCCTCCGTTTCGTTTCTTAATCGCCAGTCTCCATTTGACAGCCGAGGACCGGGATCAGAGAAGGAGGAGAGCTTGTAATTGGTCGAACCCATAGTCAATCAAGTCTAATGGGCCAATCTACTAGTTTTGTGGACTAATATGTATTATGACTATTACCACCAGGAGCAACCTACCAATAGTTTACATAAAAAAGTGAGCCGACCCGATGGCCAGTCCAGCACTGCCGTGAAGTAGCCTACTGCTGTAAGCAGGATAAATTATCGAGTATTTAGGGCCTACATCTTATGTATACTGAAATAACACAAACTACATTAAAGCTTGCTTTATCTGTGCAACATTGCCTTTTTCAATACAGGGATTAATTTGGCCCATAGATGAGATAACCCAGTGTGCTGCTTACAACACACAGTAGGTAAAGTTTATGTCATGCATTTTTAATGAATCAATAAACTGCTCAACCATGTGCTAGACTTTTCATTCAATTTTAAGTGTGACATTTCCATGATTTCTGATGCACCCATTCTTAAAGTAACACGTAGTCTTAACCAGTCTTAACTCTCCTGTTGTTTCTGTTATAACAGCATTATGTAATAACTACTCGATAACTTATCCCATGAGACTTTTTTGTTACTCTGTTCTTATACCTCCTCTCTACCCAGTACTTCACAAGCTGTAATCTAAAGTGTTCCAAAAAAAAACACCCACAAGAGCTAAATGATATCAGAAAACAGAAACAATAGAAGCTGTAGATACATACATGGTAATGGGAGACATTACTGATATCTTTTAGCTCTTATTTGTGGCTTCTTTTTTCTTTACGCTTGAACTGACTTTTTTGGTGTTATGCACCAAGTGAAACAACATGATCAAGAAGTGGACACAAACACCCTACTGTATCTCACTTTCCACTTTTTTGTATCTGTTTATCGGACAATAGACAGATAGATAGATAGATAGATAGATAGATAGATAGATAGAGATGCTTTATTTATCATGAAGGAAATTGAGGACTATGTCAGAATATGTCAGTAAGGGAGAGGAGAGTGTCTGTGAAAGATAGAGGAGAGTCATCAAGAGTGTAGAGAGCATGAGGACACATATTACTTTACCCATCCTGCTCCGGCTATGTTACAGAGCTTTTTTGGATTAAAGTTGCTCTAAGAGCCCGGAAAGACTGTAACAGTGTGTCATATCAAATGTTGGTCTGGTCCAGGGACGATTTTTGGTCCCAGTCTGTCCCTGATTCTGTTTCATCCCACAGTCACTGTTAAACACTGTTAAAACACTGTATATTACATTGTGACACAAATTCCATCTGTAGAAGGTTTTCCACGTGGGATACCATCCTCTGAGATGTCCTATGCACTGTAATACAGTAATGGCAGCATCAAGTGAATTGCGGTGAGAGTAGTTATGCTCTTCCATTCTAATAGGGAGGAATCTCTGCGGGCCCTGCCTTTTTTGACAGCAAGAGGTGTACATGACCTATGCTATTCTGAGACGGGGTCTCTTGGAGATTCTCCTGTTGAAATGACAAACCTCTTATGGCTCTCTTGAGGAGGCCAAGATGGAAAGCTACTGGGTTCCTCTGCTAAAACTCTCAGTGCGACCATGACCTTATGTTATACATGTTCCGCTCCAGCATAAAAGCATGCCGTGTCAAAGCAATGAGAGCACCATACAGTAGTAAAAAAAAAAAAGGCATTGGATAAATGTTAAAAGCTCACTATGCAACATTTTTCATTTAATTAATCCATTTCATACTGTTTAGGATGCTAAAATTAGTCATTACACGGCGAACGAACGGTGTAGAATGCGCCACCGTGGCCAATAGCGGTAGATTCAGCACTTGCAATGTTCAGCAGTGCGGTCCACCTCCAATAGAATGCAGTGCAATACAATGCAATACAGCGGTCTTTAGAGGGAGAGAGAAAAACAGAATGTTGCTTAGTCCCGGTTTAATTACATAGCGAGGAAAGACAAGTGAGTGGAATTATATAATCTTGGCTCTTTTAGATGCTTTTGAAACAGTGCTTTGTGCACTGATGCCTCTCACTTGTTCCCTGTACTTCGCCTTATCCTTGCAACACGTAACGTTGTGCGTAATGTGTGTAAATTCCAGGGCATTCCTGTCTTTGTGCACACCAAAGCAAGGGCAAGAGCACTGGTGCATCCAGCACCCGCCCCAGCAGCAGCAGCAGTGGTGGTGGTGGTGATCTCAGCGTGCTTCTCTTCGTTGTCAGCACTGACAGGGGGAACAGAGCAACATTCGACACGGGAGCTTGCGGATATTGTGCCACGGTCATCAGTTATACTATATGGCGCTGGCGGCGGCAGCACTGGTCAGCGCAGACAGGACACTTAAATGTTGCAAAAGCCAGCGATGACTTTCAAGGCCTAATAGGGTGAGCGGGAGAGAATAGAGACATTTTGAAGGAAAAGCAGAACGCAAGAGCTCATAAATCTCTGCATACAGGCACTGACAGGGACCTGACTCACACTGTGTAGTTGGCCGTGCCTCCCGTTCATCCATTTTGTGGCCATTAGTATACATTGAGCGCCCACTGGAT
>JAGFZM010000093.1:968475-1028169 GCA_017657215.1 Limnothrissa miodon | reverse complement strand
ACTCGGGTTTCACTTGTGGGCCTTATTTCAGGTCAGTGGCTCAAAGTTAAAGGAGGCCAAAGTCATTATCTCGGGGAGAGGAACACAATCAGCCAGACAATAAAATGAGGTCTGCTAGCACTATTCAGTCAAGTGTTGTCCATCTCCTCAGGCTACACACATGTGCATTCAACACTCCCGTGCAGTCTGTGCTAATCTACTGAGTGAATTATCTGGAATAATTTACCCAACAAAGCCTGCCTTTATCTCACTTCTCCATAGCCACGCGTCTGAAAAGGCACTAGGACAAAGGGATGACATCCTCAGTGCAACCTACCGAGAATCACTGAACAAAAACACACAACGTACACAGGTCAGTCATGCAATCTAAGCAAAGGCTCCCTTTCTATAAATCCTAGAACTGGTAAATTTAAGTGTGCCTGCATAAAGCTCTCTCATTGGTGAGAAGCGCGAAGCGCTCGCTGCCATTCAACATCTAATCACTCCTCTACAGTCTTGGTTTGGACCCACAAGGTCCTAAATCAGGTTAGACAAACCTGCCTTCCCAGCAGCACTCTGCCTTCTCCATTTTAATTATCACAGATTGGCCATGAATTCACCGATCAGGGGGAGACATCTTCCACTGTCCTTTGGCTGGGAGATCTTTCCTGAGTACACCCTGTATTTTACTGAATCAATGGAAATGAAATCGGTCTTTGTGCTACCTCTCTTCCCCCCCTGAATGCACTGCTGTCTTTATTTTATTTATTAATAAACAACTGTAAATACAGTGTGTGTAACGTTAGTGAAGCGTGCACCACTTATGTCAATATAATGAACAGCCAGCGGAAACAAGTGGGAAAGAGAAGTGGCATGTACAATGCAGAGATGAAAGGCTGCTCCTGTGATATATGAGAAACGCAATGCATGTGGTCCATAAGAACTAATTAGTGTCCTTTCACACCTTCTGCTTGAGAACACCCCGATCCTCACATTCTGACACACACCACACACACACACACACCACATTATCTGCATTTGGCTGGACAGATTAGCAGACAGTAGATAATTGTTGTGTGGGATGAATCAAATTATCAGCCCATGTTCTTGGCTCCAGCACACTGGGATCTGCTGCATCCCCCACTCGGGGTACTACAGATGCATGGTCCTGTGCAGACAGATTGTAGCCACAGCTCTTTTCTTTAATGCAGCTGGCCTTTTAAACACAGAGAACCATTCTCTGCCACAAAGCCTGTCTTGTAACAGTACAAAACGAGAGAAAACGGCAATGCTCTCCACATACAGAAGTGCCATTAATATAGTACTTACAGTCTGAATATTTCCAAAATGTGTTGCCATTTCACTTGAAAGGTCTGATGTCAGTAGTTTTAGAAATATACTAGGCAATGTGTGGGCTCTGTTTACAGTATGTAAAAGATACCTCTCATCTCAGGATTGTCTATACACTATAATGTCTCCAAATGAGCTTCTATCTTCCATCAGTATTCCTCAAGGATATCACATTCATTTTGTGTGAAATCTTCTTTAAAGATACAAGCATCTTTTACAAGCATTTACAAGCATTTTTTTTGTTACAATAAAGAAAATAATAACATTTTCAACAGACCAACTACAATAGTTGCCTCTACCAAAACAAAACAAAGGCAAAAAAAAGCAAGCAAGGAATGCAATCTGTGGGTTAGTGGCTAAAACAATGGCTTTGAGAATGTTGACTCAGCAGGAGCGGGGTTCAGAGGAGCACCTCTCTAGGGTTGGCAATCTGTAGAACAGTGTGTCTCATATGGCCACAGTGCTTGAAGCCACTGTCTGTCTCAATGCATATCGCTTAGAGCTCATAAAAAATATAATATCAATTTTAAAGGAATGTATGTAGAGAAGTACACGGTCAGTGACATGAGGTAGGAGTGGGGAGACTGAAGGTAAACACCTTCAGGTAAGGGATCTACTTTTGATTAATTCCTCACATTCAGTAAATTCCTCAAAGCGTTAATATATGATAAATGTACTTCTGTCACCAGATCATTTCTCTCCCACTATAACCTTGCATTATTCCAATCCGTGGGAGTTAGCGTCGTAATTGCCTGTCTCAATGCTAAACGGGCCGTCCGCTCTCATTTGCTCTCGCCCTGAATGGGCCTAACAGCCTGTTTCATGGGTCAGACTGCAGATAAGGAGTGACAGATGGCACTGGCTGACCAGTTCCTAGTCCCGAATCTTGGTCCAATTAAAACATCTTGATGGGCTAATCCTTCTCAAAATGTGAAACTGTTTCATACATTTGAAAAACGTGAAGTTGGGGCCCGATTACAAAGATGGGCGAAACACTTCTCCCTTTTGCTGCACTAAGCGCTAATTAATCAATGCCCTGGGCTAATTAGACAAAAATGCCTTTGTTGCAGACACCAAGTTGTGATTGAAGAGACTGCCAGTAGCCTACGGTGGAAGAGAGGAAGAGGGAAGCAACCGTAATTTAATTTGTGGTGTGTGTGCAAAGGTGTGAGTGTGAAGACTATGGGACACTGTGCTTCACTGAGACCCAAGGTGCCCGTGGAGTACTGTGAAAAACTTTGTCCTTTGCGGTGATCTCGAGAGATGTGGAAACCAGTTCCCTCAATGAGTTAAGAAGGATACAAGAAGGAGAAACTGTACACAAAAATCGTTTTTCCCTGACCCCCCCCCGCTTCCCAACACACATGCACACATATATAAACGCACACATATATGCCATGTGATTCAGCCAGTGACTGTTGGAATTTGTAGTGACGGCTGAACGTGATGTGACTTGTTACGAGTCTGACAGCAGCCTGTTCTCTGTAGTGGTCAACATATTGCGGGACGCGAGGTTCAAAAAGCCCGTTCTAATTGGGCTTTCCTCGTGGGACATCTACTCCATGTCAGATGTGGAATGTCCACTCTACAACAGAACAGAGGGTGTCTGAGACGCCGTGATTAGCACCCTGCCCAGTTAATTTTAGCAGGGTTTGGAATGGGACTAATCGGGAATTAAAGGCCGACATCCACTCTAAACCGCCTTCTTTACGCGTTCGCAGGGGATACTTTCGGGATGAAAAAAAGGCAATTGTCTGCCGTCTCCGATTATCCCTGGCAAAAGCCTATAATCTGGCTGAAAGTACTTAAGGAGTCAAGCTGCAAAATAAACAACATTGATTATCATCCACTGTTCTTTTTCCCTGTTGTAGATGGAGGAGGAAGTTCAGTTACTCCTGCCCCCCTTCCTGCCATCTGCTTCGGCAAATGTCAAGGCTGGGTAAATACCTCTGAGTCCTCTGTCCAAACCAGATTACCAGCTATTCTAAAATAGGCTTGCCTCTTATCGTCTCCCAATCTCTTTTACACAAGTAAATCAGCATTCCGTGCCGGATTAGCGATATTAAATTGGTCAAAGACAAGGCTCTTGACTGTGTCTTTAAGTCAGTCCCTATCAAGCTGACACAAACCAGCCTCTGACCACCCACCAATCACTATTAAGAGCTCACAAAGGCTCTTGTGTCAGACACTAGCTGCCTTCGTCTTGCTCCTGACAAAGAAGGAGCATCTAAGTTTTGCCACTGTCTGCAAAAACAAATCAGCATTTTTTCTCATTCGAAGAGCTTTACTGTTACTTAAGGAAGCCCAAATGTTGAATAAACAATTTGTAAATAATTATTTGTGAGCAGTGAGGAATCCCATTGGTAGTGGGTGCATGCACTAATTTGTTTCCCAACATAATCAGGACAATTGTATTAGGAGACTAAGACACTTTTCCTAGACGAAACAACCATGGAATCATGATAGGGGTTAAAAGTCTTTGCATCATTTTGCACATTTATTTATACTTTTATGCATTTAGTATATCCAAAGTGACGTACAAAAGAGGACTGACAAGCTACAACACAATTAAAAAAAAACTTACTAAGCATGACTGACAGAAAATTATAATCCTGTTAAATCAGCCTCTCAACATCATGAATAAGCATTAGAGAAATGCACATACCTCGCTCATCTCAATAGATATATAGATAGATAGATAGATAGATAGAGATTAATAGATTGATAAAGTAGATATAGATAGATACAGTAGATAGATAGATGGGTAGATAGATTTATTTATTCAGAAGATTAATTAAGGAGTCCTTATATAAAATCTGTATACTGTATATACAATGTGTATTGCCATTAGATACATAGACACAGTAAATAGATAAATAGATACTAGAAAGATAAATGGATAGAGAGATAGATAGGTAAAATATGGATAGATAGATACTTTTTTATTTATTCAGAATATATAATATATGTATTTATATGTATACAGTGTGTACGGTCATTCATTCAACTGCTGCCCCAGAACAAGTATAGACAAAAACAAACCCTGTACATGCTCCCAAAATTAAATTTTTATCCCTGTTTGGGGAAAGTGTATTTCTAAGATAGCTTCCTGGTGGAGATTATGGTCGAACACTCCCTGTAGATGAAATTCTTGGTGAATTTAATCTAAAAAAAAGGAGTCTCTTTTCAAACAACACAAAGCTTGTAAGGCCTGTTCATCCATGAAAAAACAATGTATGACATCTATGCTCAAAAGCAATTTGTAATCACTGTATGTATTCGAACACCTAGAATGTCCCCAGTGAAGGTTGGAGCCCTCGGGGTCCGGGCTTACTTACTGCTATAAATGGACAAAGGAATCATAAACGGTGCCGCCACTGACAGACTCCAGAACAGCCGAGCGGAGCTACAGTGCAGTACGGGATAAAAATACGGATGTGGGTCATAAATCCATGCTTCCTGAAATATCCCCAATGTTTTCCATACACTGTATGCATTATGTGTATGCTTTAGCTGACCACAGGAGCCATGGGGACCATGCAGTAGGTAGGACTTGATGTCTCTGTGAGGCCCCGTGCTGTTTTTTTTTTCTTTTCTGTGATTTGATTAGTACACAAAAATGCACACGGCCGCCTCGGTGAAGTTAGGATTGAATGATTGGGTTTGGCAGAGGTTTGGCAGCGGTTTGGCAGAAGTTTGGCAGAGGTATGTCTAGGGCACTGCTTTAAGTGCAAGAAAATGGCGAGGAAGCATCTTCCCACTTCCTGCACCAATGCACAGACCATGCATAAATAGCTGCGCACACAGACCATCAGCACACCTTAGGGGCCAGGATACATTATTCTCAGCACACACACACACACACACACATAAGTATACATACACACACACGCACACACACACACACACACACACACACACACACACACACACACACTAATTCCCCAGTGCAACAGATCATTTACAACAATGAATGACTTCTCCAAAATCCTCTCTCTGCCCCTCTGTGCCCCTGTCCCATGAGTTTTGAGGGATGAATTCAAAGAGCTGCATTCTCTCCATACCAAATTAGGCAGTTTAGTTCAGGTGGAAGGTCTGAATTCTCACCTAAAACTTAAAACGTAGCCCGCAGCGATGCAGGCTACACCTTCCCCCCTCTCCCATACAAAACAGGGAGACGTAATTAATTATGGAGCGATTCGTTTCAGTGTGAATACATTCAGTCATTTCCTGCCATCCCTATCACACCTTCGTTTGCACAGCTATTCTCATCTAACTTACTGTAGGCTTGACTGCCACATAGGCCTCTATACAAGAAACACTAGAGGTTTGCACAGCCAGACGAATCACAGCTTCAAAACACTGAGTTATTATCACATAGTAGTTTTTAATGCTTCGTATTTGGGCGATTCTGAGCAGAAACCGCAAGTATTTGTGGCCTGACTTCCTTCAAGGCAGTAAAATGAAAATGAGTCCAAAGATATGCTGTCCTTGGGGTTTGAAGACATAATTCCCTCCACTCTATGCAATGTATACTAATGCTGCATCAGTCTCTGAATTAATACATTGTAAAATGTATTTATGCAGACCACGCGGACTACAGGCTGGGAATAATGCGGTTTATGCCCTGTGTGATTTTCCTTATTCATGCCATCAGGTTTGTACAGTGTCAGTGTTTTTCTTTTTTTTTTTCTTTTGAATCACTAGCATTCACTAGCATTATGTTTGCTGCCATACTGCACAGCGATTCATTTTTTTAATGGTGTTTCATGTTATATATTAAGCAACCCTAACAAAACACATATACAATATTGCTGGCAATTCACAAGAGACTATATGAGCTGAAGCTTGTAAATAGACATTATGTTGTTTGCTTCATTTTATTTTGAGAAGGTAGAAGAATTACCATGTAATTAATAAAACCGCACAAACATACACATACAGTACACACATAGTGTATTTGAGAGTACAGTAGGTTGGCCTGAAGAGATTGGAGAATGTGAGGGCTGTGTGTGTGTGTGTGTGTGTTTGTACATGTCCGTGTGCATGTTTGTGTGCGTTTCTGTGTGTTTTTTCCCGTGTTAGTCGGTGCATTATGGGAAATTGATGTCACAATTTATGGCCAGATGCTTGACTGGTTGGATCTCACCCAATACATAAGACTCATAAATAATGGACAGATATGAATGAATATGGTCAGGATTGCAAGATTCCCTGGCTTAGGCCTCTGACAGTGATAGCCCTTCATCATCCAGAGGCTATGCAGATATTAGCAGCATGTGAAGTAGCCATATATTCGCTCTGTGCACAAGTCTGAACTGACACATCATATTAATTTCTTGATAGATCATATAGATGGATAGATCAAATATGGAATTCCTATTTGGTATGCCAATGGTAACTCATCCAATAAGGCCATGGAATCAACAAGGATTTGGTCATGATAAATAATTAAAAAAAAAATCCTTCCTAATGGTCACAATGTCATGACTTAGTGTAATGTGTTTAGAGGCAGTAAAATGGAGTGAATTCTACAGTATATATATATACACACACACAGTGATTCAAAACACTACCAGTTCTCCATTTATGAGTGAATTTTCAGGTTTACATTTAGCTATTAATAGAAGGCTGACATTTGCACACCCTCTTTGCGAGCGATGGGCACACTCAACTCTGGTGTGTACCGTTTCCACTAATCACCAAGGACATGCTTCCCTCAGGGGAAATGATTAGCTCTCTGGACGGGCAATATAAAGCAACTTTGATAAGCAATTAAATTATTCCTATTGCCTCAGCTTCTTATCTTCTGTTCTTTTTTTTTTCTTTTTTTGCATTGGATTCTTTGAAATCCCATGACTCCAGGGCTGGATGACGGGCTAAACAGTGGTCCCGCCAACTCAGCCTACAGATTTACAGTAACAGCATCTTATTTTAAAAACATTAACCTCCATGTTTCCTGGCAATATTGGCAGTAAGGTCAATAAAGTCTAAGTAGACAGCTATTCAAGTTAAAAATAATAATAATAAAAAAGATAATAACAATTTAAACAATAATCAAACATACAATACCCTTCTGTAAACCACACACACGTTGGGTACACAACACAGCTAGACTGAAAACACACAAGTCTGACCTAAAACCTGTTTAAAAAGGAAGAATCACTACAGTGTATCTCATATGATTCTTAATACAAACAGGTGTGGATAACTGCAAACACACAAACATGGGAGTCTCATCCAACGTTCCTAAACGTTCTGCATGACAGATCTAAGTGATTTGCCCAGACCCTCCATCTATAACTCCACATGCACTAACTCCATAGCTCCTTTGCGCCTGATTGCGTCCTGCATGGACTCATGTCAATGAAATCAATAAGATTAGCCAGGTAGGTCAGCAAGTATCCGTGCATACTCCGATGACGTGCTTGTGTTTGCTCAAGGCCTGCTTGCTGTGTTTAAAATTAGGTCCCACAGCTCACACAAGGTACATGACGGTCATAGAGGATTAAGTAATTGTATGGCTTCATGTGTCCTCATGCTGTTTTTGAGGGTTGACGTAGTCAGAGTCATGCATTTTTTTTCACAACCCTTAGCTAAGGTTTGTATTACGGTAATTTGGCTACATTTCTTTCGCTATACAAATAGACATTGATAAGCTAAATAGGTTATTTTAGGGATGATGGTTTCTTTACAACCTGATTCTGCTTCATTATAAGTAATAAAACTTGCTGTTTCATTTTGTTTTCAATACTTTACTAAAATTGCTACCATTATACCTGCAGTAGGCCTACTTGAATGGCTGTTCAGTATTTATATAAATACCAGTGTAGAGCTGTCTAGTTGGACATATGTACACTGTTTGTAGGAGCTATCTGGTGAACCGTGGATAGAAGCAGTCTTGCTAAAGTTACATGCAGTTTTTTACTGTAAGTTTAGCTGTTGAAATTATGATTTAGACACGTGTATAAATGCTGTGCAATGCTGCAGAATTAGCACTTCTTCAAGAAACGAGTCATAGGGATATGCAATACAATGCAAAAGACTTTAATAAAGTTCAGAAGCCCAAAACATACATCAACAAAAATAACATCATACAGTTTTACTTCACATGTTGGCAAATCAAAGAATAGTACAAAGATAATTTAAGGTGCATAATGTACTTCACATTTGACATAAGTGATGGCGTCCAACACCTGACCCACCCTCCCCCCTCATCACCACCACCACCACTATTACAAAAGCTCTGAATATAATTTCTTTGAATTAAAAAAAAAAAAAGTCAGGCAAGTCTATTTTTTTACATAGTGCTAACTTTCTATAAATGGGATGTGCAGGTTATCTTTATAGCATCATAATGTACTCATAATGGTGTTTCTGACAAAAGTTGTTTTT
The DNA here is from genome assembly GCA_017657215.1 of Limnothrissa miodon. Taxonomy (NCBI): domain Eukaryota; kingdom Metazoa; phylum Chordata; class Actinopteri; order Clupeiformes; family Clupeidae; genus Limnothrissa; species Limnothrissa miodon. The sequence continues at coordinate 1,019,445 of JAGFZM010000093.1, read as the reverse complement.
TTCAGTGAAGAATATCAATATTAAGGTCAAATATAATCGCTGTGGGCATTTTTTTCTGTCAATGGAATGCTTCTCCATTACAGATATATGTTTACCTTATTATCACTGCGTGACCCTTTAAGAAATTCATTGGTTTAATAAATAAATAAATAAATAAATAGCTCCTGGATGTTATGTTTACAGCTTTTCAGTAATATGAGGAAAAGCGACTGTGATTCAGCCAGAGAGTAACTTAAAGAAGGGGTGTGCTTGTGTGGTGTGAATCCCTATGGTTACCATATTGCTGATATTGTGATGCCTGGACATTCTATTTGTTTTGGTGTTCGATATAGTTTGTCTTCTAATCCTTGTTGAATACATAACACACTGACTAAGTTATGTGCACATACCCAAGTACTTCTCTATGAGATGTGGTGCACATACCCACCACATCTCATAGACTGCCTGAGCCTTTCTGTTGTGGAATCAATTAAACACATCCCACAGGTTAAATCAGCTTTGATTCGCAGTCTGACTACTAGACACAAACATGTAAAGGTCAGACTTAGTCTCCCTCTATACTGTCATACACAAAGAGCTTTTGATTATTAAGCGAGGATCCAGTCCCTTGTGATTGTGGCTTAGCACAAAGCATTAAAAGTCTTTTCATTCATTTAATTTTAAGTCCCCAATGACAAATGGGAGCATCCAGTCACACTGTTGCACAAACACGTTAGAGTGGTAAGGGCTTCCTGCGGACAGCCATGCACTGATATGGTAGCCACACTCTACACTTGCACTCACAGCCGGTCACAAAGAGTCAAAAAAATCTGCCGTCGACAAAATGGCACCGCCTGACATAAGCAGAACAGTCACCTGCAGAGCAGCCCCCCACCCCCACCCCGAGCCACCCTCCCACACCCAACACCAAAGAGCCTTGGAGCATAACACAAAATCAGCTGTTTACTGTCTCAGTGTCTCTCAGTAAACTCACTAAGGGCAAGTTTAGTGGTGATAAAGGTGATATAAAAACAACCACCAGGTAGGTCGATGTTTTCTCAAACTCCTCGTTCATGTCATATTTTTTGTGGTTGTTGTTGTTGTGTTTTTGTTGTTTTTGATTTTTTTTTTGCAAAACAGAATCAATAGACACAGACAATCATGACTGTTAAATATACAGTTAAGTACATTTATCTACAGAAACATACTATACAATTCTCCTTTGAATTCTTATGCTTTTGATATGGGTGAGTAAACGTGGGAGAAGTACTCCAAATAGTCATCTAGTGCCCTAACGGTGACACTAATAAGTGCGGACAAAAGATTCGACAAAGAATTTTTCAAACCTTCTACTACAACGCTAGCAAATTGCACAGGCAACAAGCAGGCAACAAGATGTTTGTGTGTGTGTGTGTGTGTGTGTGTGTGTGTATGTGTGTGTGTAAATGTATGTGTATGTGTATGTGTCTAAGCATGTGCATATCTGTGTGTAAGCGTGTGTGTGTGTGTGTATGAGTGTGTGTGTGTTGGTCGGGTCTGTTCAATTAGTCTTTTTTGCTCCACTCTATGTCTTGTCTGAGGCGGGAGAGAAGCTGTACAGTATGGGTGTCACCTCTTCAGTCAGTGCCTTCCTCTCTCTCCCTCTCTCCCCTCCCTCTCTCTAGGAAATGGCAGCTAGAGATTGATTTTTATCCTTTGGGAGCGGGCTGTACCTGAGCCACAGAGTGTGCCATACAGTGGTGGATTCAGTGCCGTCTCCTGTAATGTAGAGAGACAGACAAATATAGGGAGATCGGAGTTACAATAGCATCTAGGTAGCTATGCGGCAGTATGCACACTGCATGATGATGATAATCACATCAAATTTTAAAAAATGAGAAGAAGTAAAAAAGCTCTCTCCCTGCTCACATATTCTTACATATGCATACAGTGAGCGTGACTGAGAAAGAAAGAGAGTGAGAGAGAGAGAGAGAGAGAGAAACAGAGAGAGAAAGATAGAGAGTAAGAGAGAAAGAGAGAGCAAAACAAAAAAGATGAGGAGAGAGCATTCTTCAAGAGACAGACTACAAAGGGCATTTTTCCCTTGTCAGATTCCCTTGAAGAATGCTGCTGTCTGCCTTATCGGCTGGTGCGTTTCACTAGTCACTGCATGCAAATTTACACAAACGTTTCAGCTATAAATTTGTCTTTATATCCACCATAGTATAGCAGCACTCGCCCTCATTTGACTGGAAATGACGTTTTTATCTGCACTAAACCTCACTAACTGGGTCCATGTGTGTGTGTGTGTGTGTGTGTGTGTGTGTATGTGTCTGCGTGTGGATGGGTGTGTTAATGCACAGATTCATGTCCAATGGTGCTGACAAAACCGTACATTCTATCACTGCTGCTAACCTTTCAAATTTCTATGATTGCATATGTATTTTATCAGGCCTATTTTAGCCTATATGATGGAGATTGGGCTTGTGCTGACTGCTGCAGTGTTATCTCAAGTTGCATGTTTTGTTGCTGACAGAAACTGGTTGATATAGAGTTGAGCGAAATTCTTTCTCCAAGTCTTATTAGAAAGCTAACAGCCTTTGAAAGTAACCCAATAGCCCCCCGGTCACCGGAACTGTAGGACAAAACCTAATCTGGGTATCAAATTGGTTTGCTGTTCTCTGCACTGATGTTATTATCAACAATCTATCTACAGTATATATTTTATGCATGCAAACAGCGATAAGCATCAAGGAAAATAAAGTGAAATATGTTGTGTCAGAGCTTGTGGCAAATTAATCAGCTGCAAGGCTTTTCTGTTCACGAGATGGAAAACCTTGAGGAAATTGTTACTGGCTGGGCGAAGACCTCTATATATGTAGAGTAACTAAAAAAACAACACATTTTACCTTGTTCATGTCCATTTCCTCTCAAATATGCATTGGTTTGAAAGACACTACTGATAGTATCAAAACAAGACAGCCGCCCGGCTAAAAAAAAATATGAAGTTGTTTAAATGCTTGCAGAAAAGTTTGATTTAGCAGAGACAGGAACTTTTTCTAAGTAAAAAAAAAACTTCAGGCACTTCAGTGAGCACCTTATTTGTGTCATCTTATGCAGATTTATCTATTGACGTGCCAAAACTACCAAACACATTTCCTACAGAATGGGAAGTTTACAGATTCACAGATTCACAAGAATCCCCCTTGAATGGGGTCACATGTAGGTTACTGTGACATACACACAGAATGACCTGGAAAAACACTCTTAGCTCTGCCAGTATGATGCAAAACATAGATTCGATTGGCTTTTATGCTTGTGCATTTGCGTTGTTGCGCCTCAGATCAGTCAAGCTGAGTGGGGGGGGCTTATTTGATCTGCCACAGCCAGAGCATGTAGTCAGACGGAAGCTACTCATCACTAGGTGTGGGGGTGGGGGTGGATGGAGTGGCTGGGGGTAGCATTGACCTCTAATATCAGTGGTTGAGAACAGTCAGAAAAGCGATAAAGAGAAAAAAGAGGGATGAACAAGAGAAAGAGAAACACGAAGAGAAAGAAAGAGGCTCTGGTGACATTACATCCCTAAGACCTGCAAATGGACCTCTTTAAGTATTACGAGCCTTATGGTGCCCTAAATGACTGCTGCTCACAGGTGCATTTTGACAAGCCTCTTTCTTCTGTTGCCACACGACTAAGTCGTTGTGGCCGACACCCAGATGACCTTCATCTGCATGGATTTCAAGGAAAATCACTTCCCATTACCTCGGCTACTGTTTCCCTACAAACACAGACCAGCGCAAGCATCAGATACTCCACTCCAATCCCCTGTACTATCAAACAGACTTTGAACATCACAAGCTATTAAATATTAACCATACTGAGCGCTGGCATTCAGCATCCGCGTTGTCAGGGAACTGCCCATTGCCGAGCTTAGCTGCCTTCATGGAGACAGCATCAGAGGGTTCAAATGTGCACACAAGTGAGTGTTCATTCGTTTCACAATGATGGTCTATATAAGCTAACATGTAGAGTTGATAGGCTGCTGTAGGCTGTGATAACATGTAGTACACATGTACGCTACCTCGAATCCACAGCATCAACTGTTCTATTTATTAGCTGTGGCCGTGAAGTAGGTTAGAGATGCTTTGAGTGGTCCAAATATAACCCGAATGCTAGTAATTCACACTGTTTGGTGGCATAAGATAAATGAAGCTATTAGCAACAAGAACATATTGTTTTCCTGTTTTTTTTTTTTTTTTAACTGAGCTAGCGTGAAACAGGTAATAAGAGATATTTCTTCCTGTTAAAGACTATGACTGTCGAGCTTGTACCTCTCAGCACAAGCACAACATCTCATTTGCCATGCAGTGTTTCCCCAAGGGATCACTTTTTAGTACAACTAAATGTACGACTTACGCAGCATGAATGGGCAAATGTGAACGTCTGATAAGGCGGGAGCTAATCTCAACATCTTCACATTTTGACGTGTCTATGTGCAACCCAGGATGTGTCACAACATTCACTAATGAAACCTGCAAAGCCTGAATATGGGCTATGCTGCATTATCTAACCGAAGAGCTCTTACAACTAATAAGGTCATTACATTTGCCATTAAAACAGTCGGCTCCCATTATTAACCCAAAACATAGGCATGTTGTGCAATGTGCACTCTGAACAAGTTGCCATGTGTATACTGATAATGCAAAAAAGAATAATAGAAAAAGAAGAAGAATAAAAAAAACATAATTTAGAATAAAGCACGCCTGTCAAAAAGGAATTTACACTATCTGAAAAGAAGTATTACAAACATAAACTGATTTACATGTTGTTTTTTTTATGTAATGTGTCTAGGAATGTGTTTTACATTTAATGAACCGTGGTTGAACGTTTTTTTTCTTTTTCTTTATGAAAGGTGGATGGAGGGAAACTCAGTGTGGGTGTCACCCTAAATTACATTGCTCACAATGTGGATCTACTATAATTTGCAAGAAATATGCAGAGAAGGATGTTCTGCTAGGGATGAGACATCTTGAAAAACCAGAGCCATAATGTCAGAGGTAAAAAAAGAAAAAACTATAGCCTTTGAATCTACAAGCTGATGATGAGGAGCAGTGCTCAGAGAGAGAGAGAGAGAGAGAGAGAGGGGGGGGGGGAGAGAGAGAGATTTCTATGTGTGGTAATTAGGACATGAATTACAGAATAAAACAAAATACATTACACCATTACACTGCCATCATCAGATCCACCTGAATGTCACCTCAATATATTAGTGACCTTAATCTAATGACTTTAGTCGGTGCTGACACCAGTAATAATGTGCTGTCTTGTTTGCAGCATGTCACTTGCATGCACTGTATGCTGGATTGTGGAGCCAAACCAAACATTTCTGTTGAACACCATTAACAGGGAACTTTGCTCTGTAGAAATGGATGGTTGTGAAAGTGATTACTAAATCCCCCTTGGCTGCGTCAGAGTGTCTCTGTCCCACAGCAAGAGCTTAACCTTGATCTCAGTGACCCAAAATTGCATGCTTTTGTCTTTGTTCCACGCCGCACAGGCTTCTTTCTGCAGTGAGAGGCCGTTCTTGTCACCTCTGATTTACATTTATTCCCCTCTCCCACTCTTATTTATCAGCCACTTTGCATTTGGCATATCTCTTCGGGAATCCTGATCCGAATCGTGCCAGCGTTTAAATAAACTTTTTCCTCATTAGTGCTATCTCCCAGTCTCTGAGCTTGGCAATGTTCATTAACAGCACAATGAAAACATGGTTGGAGAATGCGCTCGTTTCTCATTCTCTGTGTCCCCCACTGTTCTCTCCTTGTATTTTTTCTCTTATTTATATATAATTGTGTGTGAGAAAGAAAGAAAAAAAAACTGAGTGAGAGAGAGAGGGAGGGAGAGAGAGAGAGAGAGAGAGAGTTTACAAAAACCTACTGTATCAAACCTATGAGTCATATGGTAGCAACCACTGTGCTTAGACATGTACATTTGTTGTAAAATCCAAATACTTTCTGATGCTGACCAGGGATTCTTGTTTATGTCTTAGACATGTTTTTTTTTTTTTTAACTGTCAGCTGGAGTCTACATTTGTATCTTAAGCCCTTTTATTTTTCTCCTAATTAGAGTTTGAAAATTGCAGTCATTTATTTCAGGACAAATAAAAAAAAATAAACAGAAGCAAAACAGGTCCAAATAACGTTACAATCAACATCTCCCCTTGAAGCAGTTATTCAACACTGACACAACCGAGCATCACAATAGCCCCATTCTCCACACGTGCAGCGCTGGGGTATCAGTGCTTACTGTGGCAGACTACCAGTGAAGACTACAACCAGAAGCCATCCTTTCAAAGACCAAAAGCAACAAGCCAGAATGGAGAAATAAACACTTCGTGCCTTGTGTGTCACATCCCCCACCTCAGTACAATATCCTTAATATTCACCTCTGAGGAAATTCATGCACATTTCTGCCTTTGTGTGGTCTAATCCCCTGACCAACCCTTCCACCCCCATTCCTGGCTGCCACCTTCCAACCCTAGCCTTATCTACAAAAGGACAGTAAAAGGAAGAGTGGGAGCAGTGTGCAGGCTTAAAAAGGAAGTCATGAATTACCTGTCGGGTGTGGATTTGCCCAGGAGTCTTGAAACTCCCTTGACAGCTGCACTCTGAGACACTGTACGGATCAGAGCTGGTGGAGGAACACTTGGAGAGCGAGTCACAGCCCACCACAAACGTGTTGTCCAGAGGGAGCTCTTGAATGACGTGGTGCTTCTTGGGCGCGACGGGGGTTTCCGGTTTGATCTGGAAGGTGGGCTGAGGCGAAGCCGATTTGTAGTGCTTGGCTAAATCGGGGCTGTCGGGCTTGAAGGTGGTGGGCGTGGTGGCCCAGTTGTACTTCCCCATGGTTTGCTCCTCTAACTCGACGGGCAGGTCAAGTTTGCCGTTTATGTGCTCGTGGGTAGGGTCATCAGGCTTCGACTCTTCGATGGTGACAAAGTTGAGCAGGAGACTCTTGGGAGACCTCTTCTTTTTCTTCTTCTTCTTTTTGATCTGACGGTTCTCCTGGTTGGGCGACACCCACTCGCCGCTTTGCTTGCCCTTTTGAACCACTTTGTGCCGTGGCGTCTGCCGGCAGCGCACTAGCGCCGTGACAAAGATGACTAAAATTACAGTCATAGTGCCAGCTATGATGGCAATGACGACGATTACATAGCCATTGGCCTGAGGCGTTACTTCGTTCTCACCCACGGTGCGATCGAGCGGGGTCTCCATGCTCTTCCGTAGTTGTTCCTGGATGTAGGTGGCATTTGACACGGTCTCGTTCACAAACAAGTGCACCAAGGCGATGGCATGCAGGGACTCCGGCTGACCCAGATCTCTGACCTGCACAATTAGTCTATGTAAACCTTGATCAGAGGCTGAAATTTTCTCCTGCAGTGTAATATTCCCTGTGGTTCTGTCGATGGCAAACAGTCCTCTCTGCGATCCCCCAATGATGCTGTACTCTAACTCTGCGTTCATGCCTGTATCATTGTCAATGGCAAATACTCTGGTCACCACAGAGCCCGGGCTGGTGCTGGAGGGGACCAGGTCGTAGGAGTAGTTGGATGAAGGGATGACAAACACAGGGCGATTGTCGTTCACGTCAACAACGTTGATGGTGACCTTGGCGTACGATGTGGTGGGCTTCTGTCCGCCATCCACGGCTTTTACCATGAACGTGTACGAGCTCTGCTGCTCCCGGTCGAAGGTGATGTTGGGCTTGATGACCCCCGTCTTAGGATCAATGATGAAGTTGTCCTTTGCATTGAGGATCGAGAGGGTGACCACAGCATTGTCGCCAGCGTCCACATCAGTGACCGTGATCAATCCCACTGTGCCATAAAGTGGGAGATTTTCAGGCACGTAAAAGTTGTACTCGGGGTGAGTAAACGCCGGGCTGTTGTCATTCAGATCCTGGACGATCAGCCTCACAGTGACATTGCTCTGCAAGGCGGTGGACCCATTATCCCGGGCAATGATTGAGAATGTGTATTTCTCGTGCTTCTCTCTGTCTAGTCTTTTCTTCACTGAGAGAATCCCCGTGCGCGGGTCTATGTGAAATACATCACGATCTGCGTCAGGCCCTAGCGTGTAAATGATCTCAGCGTTGGGCCCGCTATCTGCATCAGTAGCACTGACTTTTATCAACTGGGTTGAGGGGTCGTTGTTCTCAGGGATGGAGAGCTGAATTTCAGGCTGTGGGAAGGTGGGTGCGTTATCGTTCTCATCTTTGATTTTTATGAGCACCATTGCTGACGTGTTAAGATGAGGATTTCCCGAATCTGAAGCCACTATCTTAATCGCGTATTCTCTTGTCGTCTCATAATCAAGGGGGGCCGCAGTCTCGAGCAGAAACTGGTTGTTAAAAGCAGGTTTCAATCTGAAAGGTACGTCTGGGTCTGTGTAACACGTCACTTTCCCATTCAAGTCTGCATCTTTGTCAGTCACTGTAATTAGAGCGATCTTTGTGTTTATTGGAGCGTTTTCTGACAAGAGAACGGTTCCATTCACAAGGTTTATTATATACCGAGTGTCTATGGATGGGACATTGTCATTAACGTCTGTGACATTCACTGTAACTGTAGCTCTTGAGGGAGTGGCGCTTCCATCGCTCGCTAACACAATCAGTTTGTGAACTGGGGTCACCTCCCGGTCCAAAGGTTGCCTCACAGTAATCAATCCAGTGTTGCTGTCGATAGCAAAGTGTCGGCGGGTCGCGGGCGAGATCTGGTTGCTGAAGGAGAAGTGGATCTGCGCGTTGGAGCCCAGGTCAGCATCGGTGGCATGGAGCTGGGTGACGGATGTGCCCGCAGGGGCGTTCTCTGGGACGCTGACCTCCACCTCGCTGTATTTGAAGATGGGCCGATTGTCATTCACATCGGACACGGTGACCTGCAGGATTGCTGTGCTGGATTTTGGTGGTGTACCCCCGTCTTCCACTTTGATCTTCATCACAAAGGTGTCCTTGACCTCTCGGTCCAGGCTCTGCTGCACAATGAGCTGGGGCCACTTGTCTCCCTCCGGAGTCTCGATGATGTCCAGGCCAAACTCACTCACACTCTGTAAGAAAGAGACAGAGAGAAGGAAAGAGAGAGAGAGAGAGAGAGAGAGAGAGAGAGAGAGAGAGAGAGAGGCGGGGAGAGAGCGAGAATTACTTTTCTGTAGATGACATTAAAATGAAAATCAAAAGCATCAAAACCATTAGCCATTTTTTGTGTGTGTCTGGATGAATCATTTAGAGAATTCAACCTTTTCTTTTCTGGTGGTGCGAAAAAATAATACATTGAAAAAAAAGACAAGGGACAGAAATCCCACTCAGCTGTATGGATTTCAACAAATACTCTCCGAGGTAGTGGTTTGTTTTAGCTTTAAATGCCTGTTTGTTCTAACAGCAGCAACAAACCTTGGGGTGATGGCACTTCAGACCTATGCATAGGGTCTTCAAAATATTGACTTACAAAACACAACTAGAGGATATAAGCCACTTAAGCAACGTAAAACCTTTGACAAACATTGCATGCTAAGGAGGGGCAAACAATCCTTTGCTGTGCGTGTAGGCATTTCTGTGCTCCACAAGTAGCCCTTGACATTTATTTATACCTCTTAAACAAAGCAAATCCAAGTTTGGGTGAGAAATAAAAGCAAAGAGCCTGACACACACAGAGAGACACAGGCAAAGACAGAAATAGCTGAACACAAATAGATAAAAAGGAGAAATGGAGCAATCGATTGAGTGATGGTTGCAAAGAGTAATTAACTTTCATGTTTTTTCATCACAGAGATGTGAGGATCCAGCCTATTGACTTCAGTGGGGAGTCACATTGCTGTTTGAATCCTTAATAAAGGTGTTCCACTTGTGCTCGTGAGCAGACACATCTGGGTAGGTATATTTCTCGAGTGGTGTGCACTGGCACACTTGACACTTGATACTGCAATTCTCTCTGTTGGTGAATGCCCAATGTACAGCGACCAACAAACCAATTTAAAGAACAAAGTCATGCGATTCAGTCTCACTGCGGTGCCTTAATGGAATAGTGATTTCAGCTCTATCCCCCTACTCTGATCCATTCCACCATGCTTCATCCAAAATGAGATTGCATTTTACCTCACAATCATGTGTCTGCTTTTGGCACGGAGACACTCCAAAGACTTCAAGTTCACAGTCAAGAGAGACAGTTGAAAAGAGAGCCAAGAGATAAGCTCTGTTTTAAATATGCTGCAAGACCGCCATAGATTAAAGAGAGAGAGAGAGAGAGAGAGAGAGAGAGAGTAAGAGGAGAGAGAGAGAGAGAGAGAGAGAGAGGGTAAAAAATAGCACATTTTAAAAAGCCAGAGGAAAATGAAAACAAATGCACATGTAATCCTCATGAGAGACCAGCCTTGACTGTTCAAAGTAATTGCCTTCCCCTCTAAAACTAGCACTAATATTTATGATTACAGATCAGCTATGGAGTAAAGCTGGCACGTTTGCACCTTTGAAAAACAACACTGAGAAATGGCCCACAATGTTTAAAAAAAACACAATAAGTCTCCTTACACATTTGCCAAACAAGGAGACTCTTTGATGCTCTTACAGTCAGAAATATTTTCATGCTGAAACAAGAAAACGCATCTTTCTTAAGAGATAAGCTTCATGCTACACACAAACACTACCAGATTACTCTGTCTAGGCATATCTTTCATATGAGATTAACATATGTGTTTTTCCCTTGTAAAGGGTCTGCCTAACCGCATTTGAACAACACAAACAAACCAGTCTTATGTGTTAAAAAACAACAAAACCCTGCCTTTGATCTGCATAGTAACCGTCTATGCAAACGACCCCTCGATTGTGAGCAAAATCAGTCTTGTGCTTTCCAAGATTGTGTGACATCCTTCTTTAGCAGTTGGCAAAGCCTGTGTTGCCACCATCTGTGGCCTGTTTGTGGATTATTTTAACATGTAAAAACTCACACAATGTAAAACAGTCCTACTTCCAGACCTACTGCCTGTACATCAATCCATCTTTCCAGCCCTCTCTCCTCATCCATCCATTCCCCTCCCCACCTGGTCTACACCTCTATAGTATTCAGACCCTGTCCCAGTGCTCTCTTGTGGAAAGAATGCAATCCTAGCTGAGGAATGGAACAGCATTGCTATGGGTTATGGACAGGACCTCTATTCATCTGTGTTTGCTCTAGTTTTACGCAAACTACTGCTGGCAATGTGCCTACTGAATGCAATAAGGCTATGGTGCTACGTCTGTGGCCGAATCAGTGATCAATCATCTATCTCTCTCTGTCTGTCTGTCTCTCTCTCTCTCTCTCCCTCTCTGTATTTCTTCACATGCAAAATGAAACTTGGGGATTGTGATTACCTCCAGGGCAGGCTTAGAAAGACCAAGACGAGCATGAATCACCAGCCCATGGGAAGTGACAATCATTTGAAAATAATAAGCATGCCACCAGAAGAAAGAAAAAAAAATCTCTCACTATAACCTTACTCCAATTGACCTGTAACTTAGCAGAGACAGCCAGGTAATATTACACAGGCAGATGATGATACATAATAGAAGTAATTGATACCGAAAATAGTTTCCTCCAGAGCAATCAAGAGGGACGAGCTGAACAACTCAGAGTGGTAACCTTAGAGTGCTACAATCTCACAATCTAACCTTATGGCACAGCAACTTAAAGCAGAAATCGCAGGGCCATGCAGGCAGTTTTAGGTTGCATGGAAGTCACTAGAAAGCAAGTTTTTTTTTTTTGGTGCCTCAGATTATCAGACAGTGCATCTTCAAATCAATGGGATGACCTTATTAAAGTCAATGGAGACTTAAAAACTTCGCTGAATATATCAGAAATTCATGGGTGTTGAAGGGGGCAATAGATAGTCTAGGAAAAAAAAGATTTCTTTTCATCTGTCTCTCATGCTCACCCACACACCCCCCACACCCCACCCACCAAGCTTTCATACAGTCTTGTTCCAAACAGACAGCATTACCTCTTTCCCTTCCTGTGTCAGCCTATGCCCACCACACAATTTGAATAAGATTTCCTTTCCCCAGTCTCCCATCATTATTTCCAAACAGTCATGATAAGTAATAAGAAATAGAGAGAGCACATATTGACTGAAGGTTAACAGAGCAAAGGGAAAATATATCTCAGGGACTCTTTTGGATAGGAAAGACAAAAATGTATTTTAACCTTTTGAAAGATAAAAGGGGTTTATTCTATTTAAAAAAATGTGGACATATTTGGAAAAATAAAATATTTATTTAGCAAAGATAGCTAATTGCATGTACGCTATGCAACAAAATAGTGCTTCTAATGAATCAGCCTTAACTCTGCCAAACAGTTGTGGCTGGACATTGTATTGTTTGATAAATTGCTCAATTATAAACTCAAAGAACTGGAAAAACATCATTAAGAAAGTTATTTATTAGCACCAATAAAAGATGACACCTTAAAACAAAAAAACACGTGTTCATGGCTTATCAAATTACCAAAAGCTATTTTACCTCATTTGTTTCTTGGTGTGTGCGTGTGCGTGTGTGTGTGTGTGTGTGCGTGTGTGTGTGTGTCTGACTCTGACTTCAATAAATAAATAGCGGGCCAAGTTTGAAGAGATTAAAGACTTATGGGATTGAAAGGAGGAGAAGCTGGTTACGTGCAGTGTGCTGAAAACCCTTAAATGCTGGTTCAAAAATAACAATGGACTGGGTGGACCACGCAACAAAAAAAGTCAATACCTCCATCCCCTGAGCCTGATCGGATCCACATGCTCCAAGATAGAACTTGTAAAGAGCTTCTCTTTAAGTGATAAAATCTCTCCTAATGGAATGCCCTCCTCCAACCATGCATGGTATTACTTTTCCCAGGGCTGACCTTGGCCATCTCGCAAAGTGCCTTAAGCGCGTCGTTCCAGGTGACATAACAAGACTAATGCTGATAGAACAATTAATATTTCACCCCAACGAAACCAGCACAGGCCCAATGAGCGTCCTCCGTGCAGACGCACCCGTCATCCCGGCCTATGAAATCACAATAATGACTAATGGAGAGAAGCTGGTAATCTCATTTTCACTTTATCATGGCAGGGGGAGTGTGTTGGCTCTGGTTGGCTACGGTTACGGTTGCTGCGGCGGCGGCGCTGGTAATCATCTCCAAACTTCATGCTGAGGACGAGGCAGGGATGCAGGGTGAAGTATTAGTGTGGGGGGGCTCTCGGTGGTAATCTCTGAGGACCATGCAAATACAGTCCAAGGGGTGGATTTGGGGCCAGCAGATCCTCCAGGGAGAGCCTGCTCAAACCTATCTAAGTGTAAAAATGCGTTTTCTCTTCCCTTCTTCTCTCTCTCTCTCTCTCTCTCTCTCTCTCTCTCTCTCTTTCTCTCTCTGTCTCCTCTCAGCTCATTCATGCTCCTTTTCTTGAACTGTAAAGGCAATAAAACTGAGCTCCATCTGGGATCAAGATGCAAGTGATTCACAGACACTGAGTAAGGAGCTGATCCAAAACGGGCATGGAAAACCGACACTGGAGATGTTGAAGTGCAATGTGTGCAGGCCTGTGACTGCACTGATTTGGGCCTTTTCCAGGCATAACAATTGACATCCACCAGACAAGCAAGACAGGCTCTGGTTACAGAAGCTCTTTCCATGCAAATTGGGAGCATGAATCAAACATGGTTGGGTTAATTCAATCAGATTTTTTAATCAGTGGCAAAAGTATAAAGCACTCATCATTCGAAAATGACAGCCAACGATCACACTGATTTCCTAAAAGACTTTTTTTGGTCGGACATTTTGTGAACTACGTTGTTTAGGTTTCATTGCATGCCATATGTGAGCTTGCTAATGCTTGCATGTGATTTTTGTCGACAAATACCATCTCAGTAATGCTACAGACCCTAACAGAATGCAATTATCCTACTTTCTCATATGAGCTCACTATATTAAGCCACAGAGACTTCTTCACAATCCATCCATAGAGCACCAATTAAACTATAAAAGAAAACACAAGCCTCTTTCAGCATATATTTTCTACTCCTGTTCAATTATAATCTGAGCATAAACAGATTATGGTAAATTACCTCAGGAACCTTGAACCAAAATGATGACTCCCCTGAACAGGTGATCAATCACCAAATTAGAATGTCTGTCGACCTATCAATTAGGTAATGCATTCAGCTGATAGAGAGTGTGTGGGGGGGAGCGGGGGTGGCGGTTTAAGGGGGCATGAGGTGTGTGAAAGTATGTGTGTGTGTGTGTGTGTGTACATGTATAAGAGAGTACACACACAATGAGAGAGATAAGCAGAGATATAGAAAGGGAGTGGAGAGAGAGAGAGTGAGAGAGAGAGAGTGAGAGAGAGAGAGAGAGAGAGAGAGACTAAAAGAATGAGAGAACATGGAGGAGGCCATTGGGGCATCATGCACCATCAATTTAATTTGCACTTAGGACCGCTCACCTTGACAAGTTCATAGTGCTGAATGCCATTGATTCCCACATCTGGGTCAAACGCAGAGGGCACAGGATAGCGGTTGTTGATGGCTGTGTTCTCTGGGATGGAAATGTTTATGACCGTGGACTGGAAAAGGGGCGCATTATCATTGATGTCCTCGATTAGGAAGCGGATCTTGACCAGACGAAAGATCTCATCCGGCAGCACGGCCACCTCGATCTCGTAGAAGCACTGCTTTTCGCCGAAGACGCCCGAGCAGAGCTTCTCACGGTCAATGCGGTTGGCCGTGGTGAAAATCTCCCCGGTGCTGGCCTCCACACGCACCAGCTGCACGTCGCCCGTCTTGTACACGGGCTTGAACTGCAGTGGCGACGAGAGCTTGATGTTGGGGTCCAGCGCCAGGTCAAGGTCCTTTCGAAGGTTCCCGATGCGCACGTTCTCGGGCTGCTCCTCCTTCACCACGTACTCTTTCTCCTGGGCCTGGCACAGCAAGACCAGGCAGCTGAGCAATAGCAGCAGAGCATGGGTCTCACTTGCCAAGACCATAATCGGGGTGGATGAGCTTCTTGTGTGCGGACTGCAATTCTATCACAATGAAGAAAGAAAGAGAGAGAGAGAGAGAGAGAGAGAGAAAAAAACAATTGCTGAAACCAGCCATGGGTTCTGAAATGAGCATGCATGTTTCTCATGCACGTTTCTCTTTTCCTAGTGAATTTTTCACTTTTTAAGAAGCATTTCAACTCCTGTTGTGTTAAAAGATAGATGTCTCATTCAGAGACCATATTTAAAAGACACTCTTTATGGCTCTGTTGTGTGTGGCAAGCAAGCACACACACACACACACACACACACACACACACACACACACAGTTGCTGTTACACTAATTTAGCCCATGCCTTCAATGAATATCTGACTGTACTAATTATTAATACCAAATCAGCAGTGTTTTCACAAAAAGAAGTACAACAACTTGTCATGAAGCTGGCAGAAGCTAACAGAATTAATAATAAACCACTAATGCTGCATGTATGGGGCAATTCTGATTGTGTATTCCTCATTTCATGCATTGGAAATAGGCTATCACTAATAAAACACAACTGAAAACAGGTTCAGCCTATTGCACCTTTGGACTACAAATTATTTTCTGCCTCTATTTTGAGAAGATAAAATGCTTGGTGTCAACAGAGTTCATGTATCATCTTTTTATTGTATTGATTTATTTATTATTATTTTGAGCATTTCAGTGTTTCCTTTAAGAAAATGCATTGGATATGTGTTGATTCAAATGATCTTCAAAGTGGCTTAAACTAACCAATGGACGTCTCAGCATAATTTAACAGGATTTTAACATCAGGACTAGTGGTTGCCCGTATCCCTTCGTTGAAAATTCAGTCATTTTCAGGGCATTTTATAAATAAGAATAGCCATAGGGCTGAAATCCTTACTTGGTGCCAAAAATGCAACTAGGTCACCGAGACAGAATGGAGAGACTTGCTTGATTGTCAGTATTATTCCTGCATGATTGTCTGTATTTCTCTTGTCCATGTTTTAAAATGCAGAGTCTGAGAGTGTAATTTGAGCAATTTCCCCTGACACCCCCAGAAGCAAATTCTTTTGAAAGTTTTCGCTTTAATCAAAGCTATACCAACAATATTAAAGGGGTTTTTAAAGTAGGCCTACAGCTGTTGCAAGTTTGGTGCAGCGTAAAGGGTTCAGAACCAAATGCTTAGAGACTCCTTAAGATCAGATGTACATAGTTTTAGAATACTAAGTAGACTGTTTTTGACACAATGTAAAGAAAATGAATATGTAGATTTTTTTGCAATTATGTCTAAATACATTTTTAATACACAGGACACTTTAGGATGTTAAATGTTGAACTTACAGTAAGATCTGTGTCCTGATTTACATTTTAAAAGCACCAGATGGTCCACTAGTGATGATAACTGTCTTTCATCCAAAAAGATTGCCGCTCATTACTTTTCCCCATGAAGAACGAAAAAGTTGTTGTAATGTGAAAGGGAAGTTGGCAAAATGGCAAGCAGGACATTTGCAGTCACTTCAGAGATCCCAGTGAAGGACTCCATTGGGATGCTAATCATCTTTAGAAGCCCCTCTTTCAGTCACTTTCAACACACTTTCTCATTTATGTGGTAAATAAAATGTCTCAAATGACAGAGAAGTGTCAAACTGAACCCACACTTTGTGGAGGCAACATTAATGCCCCCATTACAATCCCACTAAAAGACGAGATGAATAGGGGCATTTTTATCACAAAATTAATGGGAACTGTCTGGAGGGAGAAAACTCTCCAAGGCCACAAAAAAATGTTCATAAAACTTGTTGTCATTGAATGTGAATAGTCGTGAGCATCAACCCTGGTTACTGTCAGTGATTGTTCCATTCCCACCACGACAGAGACTCATTAAAGGTTGGCTGGGTAAGTAGGACTATTCTGACGGTATTTACATGACAGTGATCAATGTGGAGGGCTTCTCTGAGCATTTTCACAAAGCATTGTGATGTTATTGTGTGCTTGTGTTTTTTTTTTTTTTTTTTTTGTACAAAGTAAAAAAGCCCAGAAAATAGCGTTTGAAGTGTGTCCTTTTGCCCAGCCACTGAACAGGCGAAATGGAGAGACAGGAGCAGCCAATTACTATTCACCTAGTATACTGTTATAAGCTTGAAAGTGTCCAAGGCCATAGCCAACGATGCATAATGGCGAGGACACACTAGCTGAGGAGTGAGATGCAGTGTGGTGAATAAAAGATGAAAGAGTGATCTAGATTCGCCAACATGGAACTAGATTTCTTTAAAGTCATGATAGGGACAGGTCTATAAACAGCTTGGCAACATCCCACCGCACACACAGACGCAGGCGGCTACCACATGCTATGTCACAGACACATATGCACTCTGTAGCCGTGGCAACTTGCTTATTTCAGGCCTGGCTTCAAATATCACTAATTGTGGAGCCCTGCATAAAACGAGCCCCGGGCTAACTTATATAACCAAAAATAGAACTGAATAGAAGGAAGTTAAAAAGTGAGTGGTGTCTGGCATTTTGTAAGCAGCACTGTTGTCAGGGGATATGGAGCTGGGATTAGACAACTCCACAAGGGAACCCACATGTCAGTCCTCACCATATTTAGGACAGTTTATCTTGCTGAAAAACTTGTTTAGCCATTTTCTACACTGTTTTACGCAGGGGAGTGATGACTAGCCTTCAAAACTGTATGCTGGAAGGATTTGCAGGAATTTCAGCTCTGATTAATTTTTTTTCTGGAAAACTAGTGGTTTTTGTAGAAAGAGGACAGAGGAAGGGGAAAGTAAAAGCTGCATCCATGCCTTCATGTGTTTTGCACTCTAAAATATATTCCTACAGATTTAGTAAAAATACCCTGCGGTGAATGTGTCCCTAAATCTATATAGAATATGTTATATGTTTATAATACATGGCTTCCTTGGGGACACCACTGTGTGCCTATATAGAGTTTCAGCTGGATGACATAAACGCTTTGGTAACATAGATCCAAGGCTGTTCAATAACCAACAGCCAGTGGTTGTGTTCAATGATCAAAATGTCACTAACAAGTAATTCAAGTCAATCGCAATGTAATATTGTTATGAGATAAATGCTTCATTGCATTGTTCTCAACACCAAATTTATTCCAACTTCCCCCCTGTAGACACTTGTTATTCTTGCAAACAATATAAAGGGTGCCTTGATTGAGTTCACAATCTTCCTACGCATAAACACCCACGTAAGACCCATTTGTGGGTGGTTGGCCTCTCCACCTCTCTATTTTTTTTTCTGCTGGGCAGCCTTGCCCTAAACCTAGATCATTCATTTCTGAGGCAGCAAAATACCCTGGGAACGCCAGAGAACTTGCTCATGTGCTTAATACATTGTAGAAATGTAGGTCCAAAATGAGCCTTTCAGTCACTGGGTGAGTATGATGCCATACACATGATGTGGGTTTATACCGCTGATAAGTGGAGACAATTGTGTACTTTTTTTCCTCAATATGTAAAGCAGAATATGTTAACCACTCTTCAAAGTGGCCTTGATACGAGTTAGAGTATATTGATTATAAAAGCTTTACGTGATCAATTGTGAGGTATTAACATCTTAAATAGGATGTCAATCGAAAAGGATAAACACATGTAGTCGAAGCAATCCTGTTGATTTATGTCTGTCACCAATCATTATACAACTAAATAGCAATGTCAGCCTTTCACCCTGACTTTTCTGCTTCTATCCAGCCAAGTGACTAAGAGAATAATGGTTTATTGTGTAAGTGTCCTCACTTTACTAGCTTTTAACCCTGCATAATCAAACTCCAAGGTGGACTTTTAAACTGACTCATTATAAACAAGCAGAACATGCAAAAATATACAGTGATGTGAATACAGTGACAGAATACAATTTTTTGTTTTTGCTAAAAACATAAATTCCAAAAAAAAACACTTTTCTTAGTTCCAAGCAGAATCAGTACCAATCAAGCATACTAGTTAAGGCCATATGCATGTCACTGAATGACAAAATTCCTTGTCACTCATATCTTCCACTGAAACAACTGTAGATTTATAGCTAAGCAATGTCAGAGCGGCTCCCACTGACAGACCGGATGACAGATATTCCGGGTGGGCAGTTGAAACAAATTGCTTAATTAAAGACAAGCTATGGGCATAACACTAGAGGCGTGATGGAGAATTCACACACCATTCTCTGTTTCGCAAGGAAATATTACAAGGGAATGGGTACATAGGGATAACCAATAGTTACACGTTATTGCTGCGAAATACAAAAACTTTATTGACACAGAACCAAAACCCACCCATAGGGGGCAGGAGTAGGACAACAATGCTAGCCTGAAATCTATCTGCATAAAATAGCATATCTAAACGAACAAAACCATGACTTTACAATGTTTTGCAATTATAGAAATGAGTTGCATGATGGTGCCTTTAATATCTTAGCGTTTGATCAGATCAGGTTTAAAAAGTAAAATTTCAGTGTAACTTATGCCTACTATATTTGTCTACTAAGTTACCATTATTTCAATGAACACTATATCTGTTTTGTACTACTGACTGTATGGAGATTAAGACAGATAGCTTGACAAATAAAATGTACCTTAATAACCACACTAAATTATAATATGAACTTAAGTATTCTTTTCATTTGTATCTTAAAAGTTCTAAAAGTTTATTTTTCAGATTGTTCAGTTGTTTTGTATATGTAGATTATGCAGACTCTTTCTTGTGTGTATATTTAGAAATACAGATGTACAGATGCTTTATGTGTGATGATGAGCACTGCTTTGTCAAATCAAACAATTGACCTGTTACTCATCCTAACAGGTTTCCTTGGGAGAGGAGATTGTCAGGAAGACTTTAGAAATTAATATGACATTCTTCAGTTAGTTGTTGCCATTGAATCCAAAAAGTGATTTTACATTTTTGTGGGTCAGTCAATTTGGCTAATTTTATCACAGCAGTATGATGGTGAATCTATAACCTCTCTGTTTATACTATAGTATAAACAGTTTATATATATATCCCTAAATTACTGAAAAGAGACTATAGCCTTCAGACTTGTGCAATTTGAAAATGTATATGTGTGAACAATGTGCATTTTGCAAATGTATATTCACTAATACACCAATCCTCCTATAATGTCACAACATGCAAACAACAACAAGACTTAACTTTACATTATTTCCTAATTTAAGAAAAGTACAGCATGGTGGGTCTGTTTGATTTATAAGGATTCTGTTTATTTTTGCGCCTAAATGTTGGCATGGCCATGCCCAACATGATTTTTCATTTAAAAAGTAAACTCACTTGGGTCAACTTTTCTGATTGTTTACTTACAAGGACGACAACCATGATGATATAAAAAATCAAATGTTCTACGGTGGAACTATGTAAACAGTTGATACTTTATAGAGCTGTGCCTATCCGCAAGAAGATGTCAGTAATCTTTCAATTCTTGGGCGCTTGAGATGGTAAACGCTGTGAAAGCAATGCACGAGCAAACTGCATGAATGCCGCATCACGGCTACTGAAGACTGTGATCGTGCCATATTACCAATTCCATTTCTGATCAGTAACCTGAACTAGCAGTAGA
Organism: Limnothrissa miodon; assembly: GCA_017657215.1. NCBI lineage: Eukaryota > Metazoa > Chordata > Actinopteri > Clupeiformes > Clupeidae > Limnothrissa > Limnothrissa miodon. Next base: position 998,864 of record JAGFZM010000093.1, on the reverse strand, counting down.
AGCGTTCGCTGTTTGCTTTTAAAAATTATCTTAGGCTCCCTGACATGAATATTTTTGGATTATAGGTTTTAAAAAGGATGTAGTTAACGTCGCAGTGTAAAACTGACATTAGGCAGCACCTTACACTTTTTGGACTACCGGTATGTGGTGAATTCACCCCATACTCCCAAGATTGTTGTAAGAAATACTACAAAATCAATTTTGGAGTCGCACTTGCCCATAGAAGTCCGACGCGCGGAAAATGTGTCCAGCGTATTTGGAAATTCCCGTTGCTCTGAGTGCTTGGCTCATATGAATTACCCATATGAACTACTCAATTAACATTGGCCTTATAGATTATTCGAAGGAACCCCAAATTGTGCAAATAGAGCACGATCATTGTCGAACTACAGGGGAAAGTCGATTTAAGAAGGCATAGCGTTTCGGCCAACGCACTTTATTTTATGGTCGAATTAGAAAGGATTCGGAAGAAACTGTTTAGTTCAACTGCAATGTTTGTCATATATGTACGACATTTAATGAGCAAATACATTGTCCGAATTGTAGTAAAGCAAGCAAAGTCGTTCTACTTTGTGATGTTGGCGATTGCCGGTGATTGCACTGTTGACCGCATCAATGAGTCGGCGATACTTATCTAACTTCGTATCGTTAGGCTATTTTATTCTCTCTTTTAGTTTATTTACTACTGCCGAACAGCCCACCGGAAAAAAATCACTGTTTTGAGTGCCCATATAGCCCATTCGACCAACATGCCTCTTAAGTCGATCACAAAATCAGTGAAGTTATCTGGGTGCATGTTGCATGTTGATGGACTGGCAGCGTGATGTTAGAAAAGAAGAATATTAGCCTAATCGGTTCTTACCTTGAATTCCTTGATGCAGGATATAGAAATCACTTGAAATTCCTGTCACGTAGACACATCAGTGCTTTTAGAGATGAAGTGCCATGAATTAGACTGAAGTGAACCGAGAAGAAAATCCTCTTCGAAAAAAATCAAGTAATTAACAAATCAAATGGTATCCACGCGTAGAAAATTATCCATGTCCTAAAATGTCTGTGGTCCAAACGCAGAAGACAAAAAATAAGAACAGTGATTTACTTTTGAAGATACGACGTAAATCCTCTTCAGACAGTGGGTTCACTCTGGTTCAATTCCATAAGCAGCAAACGCCGGTGGTCCAAGTCGATTGATCAAGATGAAGCTCTTGATTTCAAGTAATAAATCAACTCATCTCTGAAAAAAGTGGACGGGGAACCACATCACACTGAACTCATGCATTTAAAAACTGTTTAGCGCTAAATTTTGAGCGCTAAATTTTAACTGTTTTCAAAAGGCTTCTCCAATGTGTTATAGTTTGTCATCAGTGTGTAAAGTGTGTGTGCGCAACCAAAAACGTTGTTTGTAATAAAAAACATAAAAATAAATAAATAATATTAGCACACATACATTTGAACATGTACTATAGTTAGTGCTTGCGTTCCCCAACGGAGTAGGATGAGTGTGAGCCTTGGCGCAGCATCACTTACACAGGCTGAATTGGACGTAATGCTGTGGGTGCACGCAAAGCTCTAGCAGTCTCAGTTGTATAGTATGAACTCACTCCCTTAGTACTGCCTACCTCTCCACCTCCGATTGACATCATCGTCAGGGGAGGAGCCAACCAAACATTTCACAGCCCACCCATCCCCTTAAAGCCGCACTGCTGCTAGGAAGATTGCCTCAGCAGAGACGAACACATCAGCTGAAGCCTGCCTGCAAGGAAGGGCGGGGGCAGTATTCGCTAGGCTAATAAATGTTAGTTTCTCACTCCCTGATGGTAAAGGTCTTTCTCTCTGTTAAGACCATGACTGACTTAATATGAGGCAGATATACCTCTATATTCTGTGACGCTTCAAAATGTGGGAGTTGTGTCTGGCCTACTTTGGTAGGACATATTCATAAGTGTAAAATAAACCACAGAAAGACACAATGACGTAACATGCGTAAGGCCACAACATGAGTGCAGTGATAAAAGTCCATTGCTTTTGCTATAGCTTTGAGGGATGGATCCACCACTCAAGCTCTGCACAAGCGCACTGCATGGGCCACGATTATGTACACTGTCCACTGCAAAACTGGAATCACACTCTAAGCTTTAATGTGATATATTTTCTTCATACTGTCAAAAGTGGTTCATAGATGCTTACAGCTTACACACATTGTTTGTAGTCAATATGAATTGACTGTTTACAAATCCACTGTTACTGTCACTTTTAAAAATCCAAAAGTTTATTTATTTTTTTATTTTAAAGCCAGTTCTACAAATATCAAGGCCCATCACATGGAGTTTTAAACGCATGGAAGTAGGATCAGTTGGTTGTGTTCACAATCTGAATCAAGGCGTCCAAAAATAGATGTGTCTAACCTGTAGAACAAACGTTGCACTATATTGGAGTGACAGAAGAAATAGCCAATTAAGTGCAATGCAACATTCAGACTCATGAGGTAAAAGTAATAGACAGTTGGGATCAATATATTGGCATTGCTAGCCACAACAACTAAAGTGGTTGCAATGACCAGTGCCTGCCACACACCAACCAACCTACAGTAAGGACATTGCATAACTGTGTGTTTTATCTACCTTGAACCTTATTCAATTCAATCACATTACCACTTTACAGCTTCATCTGGCCTAGTGACTGTGCACAAGCAGTGTACAGGAGTGAACTGTCATGAGTATACCTGCAATCCTCACTAGTCTCTGCCTTGCTGCATGTGCAAAAGAATTGATTTGTTCTCACACGGTGAAAATCTGTGTACCATGAAACACATGGGATGTCCTAATCAATTCTACAAGTCAACTGCACTTATGTTGTATTAGCACAACGCTTTATGTGCCCCTATACATTAGCATTTGACATTATGTGGCCCGATGCATAATTTTATTACCACTCAATACTAACATGCATATGCAATGCCCATGCAGGACTCCTGTCCTCCATGCATCCATATATACCTTTTTAGTTCCCTCAACGTTAGTGCTCCAAACTTCAAAGAGATATCTCAGAGGGCACTGCTAAGCAGAAGTGCCAGCAGCAACAAGAATGCCCCATATCCCCATTACTTCACTCTGGCAAACCGCCACATGTATATTTCTTTCATACTGGTCTCCTGCAGGGAGGTTGTAACAACAGTGACACCTTCTATTCATATTTATTCACTTTATTCATGTAGGTGACACAGAATGGATGAAGAGAGCATTGCACTTTGTTCTCTGGCGCTAAAAATAGAAATGATCACTTTCAGTTTTCAAAAGTAAGTTTGAAGTACAATTTTAGAAGCCCAGTTACTGCTTTATATATAGGATGGGTATTCAAATGGTCTATCTTGGTTAAATGGCATCCTCACAACTGAACCACAATCGATTTGAGATATTTAACATCACATGCAGGCTTAGTTTTGAACATACTTATATACTGATTTACTGAAGAAGGGCACAGCCAGGCCTCATGTTCATGATGACTCTATAGCTATGCTCAACCTCCCTTTACTCAAGCAAGCCAAGGCAAAATGTTTATTATTATTATTATTATTATTATTATTAGTAGTAGTAGTAGTAGTAGTAGTAGTAGCAGAATTTCAAATGTAACATCTAATTTTACAAATGATCACGTCTGATTTTCGTAATTGTATTTCTTTCTTCAAATATTGACATCTAACTACAGTAAGTTAATTCTAACTGTTTTGGCATCATACCTTTCTGGACTGTGGAGATCCTCACCTTAAAGGGATAGTTCAGTTTTTAACACATTAAGCCCCTTTCACAGGTTGCCTAAAATGCAATAAAGTGGTTGACATCGAAATTTTGACGATTGCTTCTGTCTCGGCTATTTGGGAAATGTAGAATCGCCTCTGCCTGCCTTCAAAATGGTTAGCAATGGGCATGTGTTGTTTCTATCCTTAAAACACTGGTTTTAAAAAAGTGCTACTCACCAAGTGGTTAGTGGTGCTCAGTGATGTTCCAAAACATGTATCGTAGCGAAATAAAGCTTCCGTCATGTTTTATTTGGCACTTTGTTTATATGAAGGAGCAAATAGATCCCTATGGGACTATGGGACAAAATGGCAAATAAAACATGACAGAAACTGTATTTTGCTACGATACTTGGGTTGGAACATCAGCAAGCGCCACTAATCACTCCATGAGTAGCACTTTTTTTAAAACCAGTGTTTTAAGGATAGAAACAACACATGCCCATTGCTAGCCATTTTAAAGGCAGGCAGAGGCGATTCTATATTTCCCAAATAGCCGAGACAGGAGCAATCATCAAGATTTTGGTGTCAACCACTTTATTTCATTTTAGACATCCTGTGAAAGGGGCTCAATGTGTTAAAAACTGAACTATCCCTTTAAGGTCATATGACTATTCAGTGTAACACTTAAATGGGTTTGATCACTTCATTTTTCTCAGGCTTTATGTCACTGAAGGACCTCTCCTAGGCATCTTAAATAAATGCTAATCCAAAGCCTTAAAGCTGTATAAAAATGCACAACATGTATAATGAATAATTCACAGGGCTATTTTGCCACCCTGAAAATGAACTTTCAGAAAAACCAGTTATGCATTTCTGATAAGGTGACAGAATTCAGTATAAGAATGAAAAAGACCAACTGACAGGAACAGCTAGATTCTGTTGGGACTGTTGGGACTCAGTGTATCACTGGCATACATGGGTCTGCGCAGTAAACAAACATTACAAAAATACCCATCTCTCCATAAAGAGAGTAACTCCACCATACCATAAAATACTTTTTTTAACTTTGATCTGCTGACCGACCCTCTTACAGTGATTCAAAATGGACTTATATAGAAGCTTCTCAGGTGCTTTTACCCCTCACCCCTGCACTTCCTTCCTTAGCGTTCATGAATATGGCACCATATGTAGTGTTAACACTTCCTAGGTTTATGTGTGGAGATTCCATTAGTTTATGTAAGCCAGAGTACATTCAAGATTGAACCAAATGTTGGTATTTGCAGCAACATATGCCCACAAGAGTATCACAGAGCACATCTGTGGCAACTACTGTAGGTGCAAATTCTCATTAGTCTTAAAATGTATTAATGAGTGGATTCACACTGGCAATGAGATCGAAACCACATATGTAATTAAGTTAGGAACACATATTGCTAATTACTCTTCATTAATAACAACAAACCACTACCTTGTTTACCTTATTCGAGTAAGGATATTAAATGCATTGTAACATTAAGTGAGACTAAAAGACATGAAAATATACATTTCTATTTATTTTAATCAAATAGGGTTTTCCTCAATGCTAACTTTAATCTGCATGCAGATGGCCTCCGTACTGGATCCATGACTCATTACTTACACCTAGAGGAAAAAATCATTGGAGGAAAGAACACAGTAATGTACCTTATCAGTCAGGTACAGCTTGCCAGGGATCGGTGGAAGGAGGTTAGGGAGGTAAATTGCAAGGTGTGCCTCAGTATATTAGCATTCAGGTTCTTTCAGAGAGGATTGATCCTTCACTACCATATTACTACACATATAATGAAGGACTCTGTATTATACTTGCCGCTCCGAGGACTAACTTGTCCATGTCTGCCCCTCTCTCCTCCAGTTTTGAAGCTGCTCAATGCACTTTAAAAGCCTATCTTAGACTGGCTGCTTTTACACACAATAGTCAACAAGATAAATTGTGAAAGACATTACTCTAGAAGCAAGGCCACAGAATGCCTTTGTGCCTGAGGTGTTTTAGTTTAGTATGTAATTTGTTTTGTTGACTCAGAGTTGATTTAAGAGTTGTTAGCATTCTCCCTATTGCCCTTTCTGTGTTTTACCAACATTCAGTGTAATCTCTGTGAAGTCATTTGCATCATGTTGCATTTTGTTTCATCTTTTCTTTATGTACATTGATGTTTATCTATAAGGTGAGCCATCTGTAAGATGGAGTTGTCAAATTAAATAAAGGACTACATTTAGAAATATGTGGGTTTTTTTTTTTTTTCAGATTTAATTTCTCACTTTGTGAAATCTGATGGCAGCATGTAGTGTAGGGGAACAGGGTTTTGAATGTGTTTTCTTTAAGACATACAACATACTCGCCCTCAGTTCAACCAAGAACACCAGACTGGCATTCAAAAGGTACATCCCTACAGGCATGATGATCATTGGCTTGTCGTGAAGCAGTTAGAAAAAAAAAAAGTCAAAACAAAAACAACAGCAGGCAGGCTAGCCTCAAAGGCCATAAATGCAACATGGTCAGGAAGGAATATGAAATGATTCAGCCAATGTCTACATAATGTGCTTTTTTTGATCGCAGCCCACCCGTGAATGTTAATGAAAAGACAACAACAGTTGCAGTGCCGTGTAAAGGTTTACTTTACATCTTGTCTGTTTTTACAGAGTCAGCAGCACACGCTGGGAGACATATCTCTCCCAGTGAAGGCATTGTTTGGAGAGGATTGGGCTGTAAGCCTTTGTTGTCACACTACCCCTTCGGCAGCATGACATTTTGCAGTTACAGCGCGGGCACTAAGAAAGAGGCACAGACTTCATGGGTCTCCGAAGGCGAGGAGCCGAGTCAATTGCACGGGGCCAGTGGGCGTCGTGGAGAATCTGAAATGAATGGGACCCAGGAACGCTGGCCGCCATGAAGCACCAGACGTGGGTCAGGGCAGTTGTGCTGCAAGTGAAGGACATATTTGTTTTGCATGAAAGTCAAGGCTGATTGCAGTCGTGCAACTAAGGTCTGTGCAGTGTCCTTGAGGGAGATGAAGAGTTCACAGGTCGAGGTAGACCGTGGAAGGTTGGATTAGTTTGCCTGCATGCTCAGGGGTGTTTTCAGTCAACTTTTTAAAAGTGGCTTGTAATACCAGATGCATGCCCAGAGAGATTTACAGGCTAATCATTTTTTTTGCATTGACTGACATATTTGCACCTGACCAATTAGTCATACCCCTGACAAAAGCACACTGCATGGTATTGTTACAGATGACATACACAGTTTGGGTATCATGTGAGGTTGTGAGGCCTTTGAATTTGAAAGAAGCAAAAACAAGAGGGATTTGCTGTAGCCTTGATTACTGTCCTCAGAGTCCTGACAGTCGCATTTTAGAAAATGTTCATTCATTTTCTTTCTTTTCCTGCCAAGTTAACAAGCATACAATTCTCATCAGGATTGCAAATTAAATCATTGTCTTGTCAGAGCTACATGATAGCTCATTTACTGCAATGCTACCAACTATTAGGAGCCGCTCGGCAGCGCAGTACACAAAACAAAAGACTAGGTTTGCTTACCTGACTACCGTGCGTCCCTAACATACATGTTTATGCGTAGTATACCATGGTAGTCAGAATGTGAGAAGTTAGGTGGATGTATGTACAATAGGGAAGTGCTAGTTTGGAATATCAAGCAATTGCCTTAGCAAGGCAAAGCTCAGACAGTCCTAGGTGAAGTATACTAGTCCTAGGTCAAGTATACTCAAAGGTAGTCCTAGGTGAAGTATACTCCAATAATCTAAGAACAGCTTACCATTTGAGTAAGCAGCAGGTGCTTTCAGCTCTTTGAAGTCAGACTCGACCTCGAACCCCCCGCTAGTGTTTACTTGATCTGCTTAAAAGCTTGATGAGCCAATGAAATATGGAAAAGCCAGTGCCCCCTCTAGGGGATGGGATGTGAAAATGGAAGTGTAGTTTCTACACTATTGGATGCCTATGTTGACCTAACACAACAGATACTGTAAAGAAGTACACCAGCCTGGGCAAAACTACCATTTCCAGTATAGCATTTATGGTCTGTGCATTTCCTCCCAGAAAACTGTACCAAAATGAAAAAAAAAAAAATGAAATTGTGGCAGATATTGGGTCCGTCTTGCGTCATGCTGGTGGAACCCAGCACCCCCACTCCAACCCTCTTATTATCATTATGTTTCCACATCTTTCCATGAATGAGAGACATTGTTTGTCCTTTGCATTTGAATTAGAAATCATTTTAATGTAGTGCAGTCTTTCTACTCCACATACATCACCGCATGCAACATCTGCTTTCAGTGACAGAGTGGCACAGCGCGGGATCAATTTGTTGTCTGCATGCATAACTAATTCATCACATTGTTCCCATGTAGTATGGCTTTGACACACACAGACACACACACGCGCGCACGCGCACACACACGGTAGCACAGGAAACTGCAAGCACATGGACACTTGTGCATAATTTACTGTCTATTTTTTAGGATTTGTGTTTTGTGTGTCTCTTTGTTACCAAGCCGACACAAAGCTTGTTTGCAGTTATTCGTATAAGGCTACTACATTTTGTCCTTCAGAGGAATCAGCTTCAGTATTACACCCTGACACTAGTTTAATTTGATCTGCCTGAAGATTTCCCCTGAAGAATAAAAAATGTTTCACATATTTGCAAACTCTTGTACGTGCACAACAAAGAAAAGCATATTTAATTTGGATTGTTTGATCCTCTAATTCAAATGTTGAATAAGTGGCAGAATACATGTCAGTCATAGATGGTCAGTCTTTCAACAATTCACCAGTACAGTAATGCAGTTCTAACCAAGATCAAGTTGACAGGACACGTCTTTCCATTGGAAGGCATTGATTTGTACTATTTTTTATGTGACAAAGATTTCAATCTTAATGTCTGTCTTTTGTAAGGTCAATGATTAGACTGGCTCTGGCAGCAACAAAGGCAGGTGAAATGAGCTGCGCGAAGGAATCAGAGAGTCTCCAGGAGCTGCTGCTAAGACTAGCGGCGCAATCTGTGTAAAATTTTAATGGAGCTTTCTCTTTGTTGTGCGAGGACCAAAGAGGTCACCGTGGCTACACAAACAAACAAGCTCACCAAATATCAATACAAATGGCAGATTTATTTTCCTGACTTAGTTATGGTACATATAAGACTACAGGAAGACGCTGTGGTGACGTTAACGAACTAGTCTTTATTTGGCACTGTTAATCTCCCCCAGATGGTCCTGTGCTTGGAGTTCAAATCACGTTTCGTTGCATTTCCCTCCATGCCTTGGATGGGCTGTGTACACAATCATTGTTTGATGAGGAAAATTGAAGGCAGACCCTGTAAACTGTTGCAGCCAGATGCCAAAGGCACTGCTCTCTCTCTCTCTGCCTGGGCTATTTGTGCAGCAGAACACTTTTTTGTTTTCTGAGACTTCTCAGTCTCCGAGCTGTTCACTCTGGAACTCAAATGCGCATTATGACGGTGAGAGAGTTCCAGTGTCACAAGGGCAGAAACAGAATGGCAATAGAGGATAGGCTTTCATGGATGGAGCAATTTTCTCTTCAGGGTTTTGCTATAATTTAGGCTGAACGGTGCCCCTCCACTGACAATACAAATGAGAGCTCAATATAATTAACCTAGAAATAGCACGATTCCCTCCACTCCTCCAAGATTCAACTAGAGACTGGCATGATATTCTGGATTTATTCTATTTTGTCCCATCACTAGAATAAACAACTTGACAAAAAAAAAAAAAAAAAAAAAAAAACAGGACACATTTTTTATGGTCTCATTCTTTGAATGCATAATGTGAATTCATGTTGTGTATGTATTCACTTTGTATTTTGCCAGACAAAATTGTTTTGCTTTGAATCTACATATTAATTTGAATATGGTAAACCAAGGTGAATGGTCTCTGTACAGAAACTTTTAAAATGGCCAAATTTACAGTGTGTCATTTTATTGACAAGGAAACGGTATAGGCAAAACAAATAGAAAAAGCCTATGGTGTGTATGTTAAATATTAACCTTATGGCAAACTACTTTCCTGGAGTTGGAGAGGTCTAAAGAAACACAACTGTCATTATGTTTCTGTGTAACCTGCTTCATAAATCAACATTCTATCTGAGCAAAGACAATGTTACCGAGCCAATATTGCAAAAAAAATTAAATTAATTAAAATTAATTCCCTTTATGTTAATGAATATGTAAAAAGACAGGCATTACTATAGCAAACGACTTGGCCTGTTATAGTGGCCTTTGAACAGTAAAGCAAAAATAGGCACCTGCTATACCCTGCACAAGTGACGAAGACACACTGCCCTCACAATATTTGCTCATCTAATCAGTCTCTACAGTCATATGGAATTATATGGTCAATACATGGTGATATAGAATTATATGGTCAATACTCTGTACACAGCTGATAATTACATTATCATCAGTGGAATGACCTTTGTTGACAAACATTCTCTTGCTTGCAGATTGGGGAGATACAGACACATGTCTTAGACAGAAATAAGTCACACAAAAGAAGCTTTTTAATCGCAGGCAGAATAGTACACAGTTCATAAATGAGCATGGACAAGAGGGCAAAGGGAGAGATGGAGAGAGACAGAAATAAGCCAACATTTACATTCAAATGATTTCTGGCATCTATGCAACCTGCACCGTCTAAACACCCACACATTTTTTCTTCCTTAAAAGAGTAACCTATTTCCCCCCCAAAACCTGATCTCCCATAAATGTAGCTTCAACATATATAACTAAAGTTGACTGTTGTAAGATATTTTTATTTATTTATTTTTCCAAAGCGACACATTTATTCAACTGCAATCACCCATATAGAGCAACTTACTGTGGGGTTAGGTGCCTTGCTCAGCGGCAGGCAGGCTTGGAACCATTACTTTATCCCGCTGGTTGGTGATGGTCATAGATGAGAAGGTCTGTATGTAAAGGGTTATACATTAAGCTGGAAAAGTGAAATGTTTCATAAAAAGGCACTGGGTGCTGAAAACATACAGTACACATACTGTAGAAGAGTCTAGAAGGTTTCTTTTGTTGTTGTTGTAATGTAGAAATTAATGACAAAGCAAAAAGGTTGCCAAATATGATAAAATTACCCCACATTAAATTCCAGACACACTTGAGAAAACAGAAAGTTTTGACCAAAATCTGTCCAAAGAGCTAAAATACATTGGGTCAAGTTGTAAGAAATCCTGGTCCATGGATTGGGCCTATACACCAAACACTTTTATTCTACTTGTGCAATTCTTTGTGTTATGAACTGTCATTAAACCCACTATGTGTAAGTATGTGTTTACGTACTTTCTGAGAAAACTATTTCATATGCCAGAGTTCATCCTTAAACCCACTATGTGTAAGTTTTATTTTTTTCGTATGAGAATTTCTCCCATCTATCGGCGAAGTGGTATACTGCACATGTTTGAATAAAATGTATTAGCCCTTCCCTTCCCACGGTCCTCATTTCCCATGGTCCTCATTTTGAAAATGGCGGCGCAAAATGGATATTCTTATTTGGTACCCAGCCACATCTATATATAAATGGAAATTACCAAGTTTACGGGAACACTACAATTTATTCATGGAGGTAATTACCATCGTTTTACATTATATTTTTAAAATAAAAAATGTATTTTTAATAAAAGACGAAGATAAATAGAAGATAAATCCTACACATAGTGGCTTTAAAGTGTCTGGGAAGAAGCTGCACAAGTCAGTACAGATTATTACATTAATCAATCTTCATGTTTTAATCATATACCAAAAATTCCAGAATCATGGTGTTAGTACCACAATGGGTCAGTATATATACACACAGTGTGCCATCGCTCGTTGTGATCACCGCAAATGACCTAAGTGGCAATAGGCTACAGTTACCACTGTCTATCCTTCTTGAGGTATATATAACGTGTATAGTGTAACCCCCTTAAGGTCACCAGAGGTACTTTACAACAGGTTTAGCTACTCAATCAATTGAGCTGAGGAAGAGAGGAGACTTGTGTACAAAGCTTAAGTCACTTTAATCACTCAAAGGGAAAATGTGCCACTGACAATGGGCTCAGTTATGAGGTCATACAGTACTATATTTTATGTATGCTTTAGAAAACAATAGAGACCACATAAAAGAGACTTAAAAGAAAGAAAACATGAATGCAGCTGTATTAAATCAATCATGAGGCCAGGCCCAACAGTGCCCTTAGAGGGAACTGTGGAATACACCCAGAGTCTAACCTTGAAGTCTAGGGCAAAGCAGTAGGAGCATGGTCCACTATACAGCCACCGGCTGCTGGGCAACGTAGTAATTTGGTATGTGGGTGTCTTGACAATGCAGAGGACAGGTGCTGCCGATGCTATGATGCACTGGATGTTACTGACACTAAATATTTCTTCAGATTATTTTGCTCTTTCTATTTTTTTTCCTAAAACTAAGACAGGTGTACAATAGATAAACAGATTCTGCTCAACTTCACTCCGGGGTGATGTGCTGACAATTCAAGGCGGTGTCACTTGTAAAGCTGCTTAGATGCTAAAGCATAGAAATCGACACAATAGAAAACACCCTTCTACTCTCATTAAGCTAGTACAAAATCAATAGCATTGATTTATGAGTGTGCATAGAAGGAAGTGGAATAAAAATAGTTCACTTCTTTAGTGGTATTATTTCATTAAACTCTTGTAAGTCTATACTATACCAGGAAGACTAGATAGAGTGCATAAATGGGGCAAGAAAGAGGAGAACTAAACAGACATTCAATTGAAGCACTACAATTTGTCAACACTAATGATATTCAGGATATAGTCGGTGCGCCGTGGGTAGCAACTCTTTAGAGGCGATTCGTATGAAAAGGCACAACAGGTTACCATTGACCACGAACACATTTCAATATGCATGCCAAATACTGGCTCTTTTTTGGGCTCGATGAGTCTTCATTTTCTGTAGTGAGATGGGGTCTGGATTCCTGAAGGAATTTGTCTCTTTCCCCCAGAAACCCTCTATCAAGTACAGAATGCTTCATATGGATTTCATGTCTGGACTGGGCTGGCAACAGCTGTGAGTGACAGGCTTAGACTCCTCTTACCCATGACAGTCAACCAAAATGGACCTAAAATGGAATTGGCCTGTAATTCCTGAAAGTCCTGAAATTCGTCAAGAATTAATAGTGTGGGGGAAAAAAATAATTTTTAGAGTAATTTATGTGCTTCTTAGCTTAATGCATTACTAGAGTGATGACCTGTACCTCTCTGTGTTACACCTTTGGGCTTTAGCCATTAACTGGGTGACCACCTGTCCTGCTTTACGTTGTGTGCAGCAAATTTGACCCTTTGTCCCAAGTCAAACAAATCAAACATTCTGTCCCATCTTTTCATCCGCCTCCACTTAATTGAAAGTAAAAACATAAATACGTCCATTCAGGCTTTCTGACTTACTGTTGGACCTTTGTCCAATACTTGAGGGATCGATAAAAGCCAGCAGGCTGAGTCATATATCAGTTAAGCTGGTGACACGCACATGGATGCTTCCTCATGCTGACAGAATGCTGTTTGTTTAGGTCAGGCAGCTATTGGCTGGGCGGCCAATGAAAGGTATGCTTTCAGTAGTTACGACAATCTCTTTGTTTGGCTGATTGATGGTAAAATCGAGCTAGCTTTTATGTATTGCTTAGCCTGGATTGAATGCATTTATGCAAGATGGCACACCAAAGCAAAAAAATATCAGTGACTACAATATTTTTGATTACAAGATAGTCAGTCACTCTCTTTTACAACTTTTACCTAAATCAGGTAATAAACAGCTCCATCTTGTTTATTGTTTATTTGAAACATTCATGGTCCACAATCCTTCCCACCAAAAGTAATTTTGGTTGAATTTACGTTCCATTCATCAGAGCCTATGGGCAGCATTTATTTACTATTTAATTTTTAAATACCTGGGCCCTCACATAGTTGTAGTAGGTGCACTTTATTTTACTTTGTATAGGGCTATACCTAAAATTTATCATGCATATATTTTTTTAACTAAAATAGGCCTGATATTGTGTTGTGCCAAACTGTGGCATAGACCTAATTTCTGAACGCATACTTTTACTTTCTCAGTTCCTGGTCTTCCAGGCAGCATTATCGGGTATCTTTAGCATTCAGCTTGTGGGGTTGACATACAAAATAAAATGTTTTAGTGAATTAAGATGAAAGTACTAAGATAAACTTGCTACATGTACTTGTCCCGTTTTGTCTGTTTGAAGATGGTTACCCTGGTTTAAATTTATTTTAAAGTATTTTACTGAAGACTCATCTTATGTTTTTGTTAGCCAATACATGGGAATTCATGCTTATGTTATATAAAAACTCCTAACAGCTACAAAGTCACTGTTTTTTTTTGTCCCCATTAGGGTCCCCTTAGAATACCCTTTATTCAGTGACTGACTTTAGCTTGAAATAAACACATTTTTAGAGGTGCTTGTGGATGTTTGGTATGTGTTTGTCTTGATTTATACTTGAGACTGGTAGGTACTGTTTCCAAAAGAACGAGATACAGTATGAAACTTGAATCATTTTAAACTTTGACCATTCAATGGTGACACTTTCTATGAGGCATTACAAACACATTCATTGCCACACATGCCACACATCAAGTATTATACAGTAACTAAAGTCAGGGTCAAAACATTTTTTGGGGTTATAATGTCTTCATAAATCATTTAAACAGGGTTGATAATGTTCACATGACTGTATTTATCAAAAAAGCCTTTGAAACTTGAAGTGTCACAAGGCATTAAACAACTTCTTTGGCCTTTTGATACAAAATAAGCTCCCCATTGCTTGTACGGTATACAGCACCTGCCGCACAGGGCAGAACACTTCATTTTGTTCTAATTGCAGTAGCACAATTAAATTTAGTGAATTCTAAAATCTAACAATCTTCTAAACAATTCAAATCAATTTATACCCATGCACACTGCACAAAGCCTAAACAAACAAACTACAAAGGCGCCGTGTGGTGTTTGGTTCAGAGCTTACAGTATGACAAAAGTGCAGGTAGCCCCTATTGTCGCTGAATGATTGAAATATTAAGGCCATTTGACTGCATGATGATGATGGTGTGCAAATTATGGCACTTTCAACACATACACAACATTCATATTTCACTAGCATACAGTAGCCATGATTTTATGCATTAATTCAAGCAGTACTGCACCAAAGCATTAAAACATATCCTACCATCTGCTGACAAGCTGGTCTGTCACTCTGTTCTCCCTAAGATGTAGACTTAATCTCCGAATTATTTCTATTTAAAAAAACAGCTCCATTTTGTTTCTTGTTTACTTGAAATATCCAAGGGCGCACCAAAGATTTATTTCACTTAGGGCGCTCAACTGGCTTGCCCCAGCCCTGAGCACGCCACTTCACTTAACTATGGTGCCATATTTATCTTCATGAGTGACTTATGTGTTTATCTTTCTTTGTACTGAGCATTTCCTGCTCGACATTGATTGGCATGAACAAACCAAAGGACATGAAAGGACAATTCATAAATTAAAGTTTTGTAATGCTTTGTAACACTGGCATGAGTTTGTAAAGGCTTAAAAAGGAAAATGCTTTGAGCACATTCATAAGAAAGTTTAAACTGTCATGAATATTAGTTATAAGGATTTATGAACGCATTACAACCCTTTAATAATGTCTTTATAATGCTTATTGAATACTGGGTTCATACATAGTGTTGGCACACAAACTCCATTAACATTCATTTGACAGATCTTACTGCTGTTTGAAATGAATATCAAGGATAAAAAGATCTCTCTCTCTCTCTCTCTCTTTGCATATGCATTTTGCTTTTAGAAGCTTAGCTATAACATATTTTGCAATTAAAAAATCTTCCATGGATTTAAAACCTGCCTTAGACTCAGAAATGGTCTTTTCCTGTTAGCTCAGCGGTACTCATTGTCACTGTGCACCTCTGGAGTGACTTTTCTTAAGAACACTGAAGGAAAAGAGGAACATGAAGTGAGAAAAGACTCTTCAGGTATTACAGCAGTCTACCTTTTTCACATTTGTGCTGTGCTTGCTGTCCTCGGGAAGAGAGGAGTCGTTTCATTTTCACATTTCATATGACAATACCCCTCTCTTATGTCACTAAGTGATTCGTGTCATGTGGCAAAAAAGACTTGACCAAAAATGACATCACAAGCTTAGAAAGTTGAAAACTCTCCTTTTTTGGATACAGCGTCTTCATACTCAAGTATTCATACTTCATGCTTCAACTCAGGTGTGACCTCTTTTAGCATGTGTGTGCAATATAACAAACTGCCACTGTACATGTTTGTGTTTATAGTGATGTGTTCATGCTTAGCAAGTGTGACATAACGGTTAAAGTGCATTGGTCACTTGGTAGCACTTAAGCCTTCCTATATTTCTTTACCATTAACAAAATGGTGCTAGAATACTAAAATAAAGACTGCTGTATCTTACATGCTTACAATTGTCAATCTTGAATACCAAAATTAAGAGTCTTAAATAAAAGATATGTCCAGGAGAGCAGCCTTAGCAGGTAAGACAAACATTCTGCTTGTTTCACGTGTTGTTAATTAACCAAAACTCCATTTCACTACGACAAACTTTTAATAAAAAGGTTTACTTTTCTTTGCCTATGTTTATGAAGAAGCTCCTTAAAAACATGCCCTCCAGCCCTCAAGGGCGATAATGGAAATGTTCTCAATTTTGTCGTTAGAGAATTAAATGGTTTCTGTTTGAAGTGTGTGTTTTTTTTTTCTTCTTTTCTGAATAAGGGACAGGCTTGTAACCATGCTTTTTTGGTGCAGAGATTTGCATAAAAACCCCTCAGCCTGGTAACTTTTGAGCGGATTGTGGCTAGAGTGCAGCTAGGATGTGAGACAAAATGAAAGCCTCCAGGGGGAAGGTGAGCCTCCGCCTGTCTGTGTATGAAAGAAGTAAATCCGACTTGGTTGGTAAACAGAGGCTCCAGGGACAGCCTCCCTTTTCGCAGGCACGCTGCCAGGGAGGAGACGTGGCCCTCTGTGATTCTAATAGACTAAGCTCATTGAAAGAGGCATAGGAAATGTCAATAGGGCTACGTGCCATGCAAAAACACCTCCGTTGGCATGCTCAGCTCTTGCATAGCGCAGTCTACATCCTTGCAACATATAATGATGGCACAGATCGATGTGTTGCCAACCCTGAATTTAAAATAAAACACTTGGTTTTGTCTGAAATTTGTCATTTTTGCACTCCGATATCTCATATGTGACAAATGAACAAATAAAGACTCTGCAACTGTTTCAGAATGATATTAAATAAAGGGGCCATGTCTCAGAAATATTTTTTTTTTCAGTGACTGTCTGACTGACAGCACAGTTTTGCTTTGTTGAGCACAGCTCAAATCCATGATATTTAATGCCCTGTGATAAGTTCACTAGACCTCAAAGGCTTCAGAATAAAGCCTGAGTGAGTATGAACATGCACTCAAGCCTAGCAAATCCTTGCGTATACAGAGACACAGAATATTTGCATCAAATATCTGCTCAAAGCAGCCAAATGCTACTCCTTGGTAAACTTCGCAAACATTTATTGCATGTGGTCAATAGCACAGCATAGAATCAATAGAAAGACAGATGATTTCAAAGTATATAGCCGGTTAAGAAGAAAGTGAGTTTACTGTAGGTTGTTTACTGATTTTGCTCTTATTCTCCAGCGTATAGACATGAATGTAATTTGTCTTCATCTGCCTGTATGGACACACTCCTCAGTTGAGGGGTATCAAATCAAAACTGCAATAGACAAACGTGGCAGAACCAATTTGATATGAGGCACTGAGAAACCTATATGCTGTTGATGTTTTGACCCCCCTCTCATTCAGCATTGTTCTCTCTCTCACCAAGCTGAAGATTGCCCTGTCTGTTTCCTAATGCAGTTCGGCCTGATCCTTCCTACAGTATATAAAAAAGGTAAGGTATTTTACAGTGTGACATTCTACTCAACTTTTTTTTGAGTTTGTTATTCAGCATTTTTTTTTCTGTAAGACCCTCCCATTTAAAACAAATAGGGACAATTCAGACTTTCATTATTTCAGTGTTTTGACGTAACAGGTAGTGGCTGCCTCGCCTATAACATTTGACTCCCGTCAGCCACCGTACTCCCTCCTGCTCTACCCCTCCTCTCAGGTAGCGCTCAAGTGGAGTCTCTGTGGAAGGACACGATGGATATCCACCTCTGCCCGCATCCAAGTTGGTCGGTTGGTCCAAGTTAATTCTCAAACGGTGTTTAATATGGAAGTTATGGCGGTAGGCCAAGTGGAAAGTGCATCCTACTCATTCTTGGTGTAGTTTATGGGGTTTAGTAATTGCATTCAGTATTTTGCATGCTACGTCATTTTATGTTCATAATGTATTGACATTGCTAACCCTGTTGCTCTGGATAAATCACTTAAAGCTATCATGTTAATTTCATTTGAATTGGTTGCATTGCATAAGGCTAATGCAGGAACTGGCGAACTGTGGTCAAAAGTTCTCTTTAAACTTCAATTCTTGCAGTCTTTCAGTACAAGTGTCTTAAACAATATGGCTGACTTGGATGAAGGTGGAATTGGTTATCCAAGCTGTCGTCCTACAGATTGTGAGGGTGAGAATGAGACATCCTTGACTTGAGTGGGTAGTTCATACATTAGACAACTGAACACAACACTGAAATACTAATGTGATAAAGATTTCAAAAACAGAGAGAAAGAAAAGCTGGTAAGACAAGCAGAAGCAAATAAAAGGCATCATTTTGGGAATCCTTGTAACTTAGGAATCAAGACGTAGTTAGTCAGTGTGCATCTATGACCTTCTAGAGACAGTGGCTGCTTTGAGATCGGATAGGACACATGATAGGCTATCTTCAGCCATGGTGGTTGTAAAGATGATATCACCTTTCCCAGCTGTGAGGATGGCATGCTTCAGAGACCACCGAATAGCCCAAATGATTGGTAGGCAAGGTCTTCTTCTTCTTGAACATAGCCCTCTGCTTGACCCCCCCACTCAGACCATGGCATAAACGATGGATCCAAACATCGATGTTTGACTTGCTTTCTGCAGAATGTGTCCAAACACTCTCAGAACACTTCACAAACATCTGAGATTCTAGGTAGATGTTAAGTTAAGTCTCTTTTATTGTCAATTCTCTACATATACTGGACATACAGAGGAATCGAAATTACGCTTCTAGCTATCCCACAATGATGCGCACGGTCAGAAGAGCCAGAGGGCGCTGTGTCTACATGCTGTGTCGACACAGCTCGAACCTGCAACCTTGCAGTCACCGAACAGCTCCTCTACCACCTGTACCACCACCGCCCTACAGATATTTCAGTATTACTCTCTCCTTTGTACCTATTAGACCTGTAGAGCTGGATGCCTCTAGTGCTTTGCGCAACACACAACACCGATACTTTATTTGTTTTAGAAAACACACCTCTGTCCTTATTAACTGTCCATTATCTGTGTGCAAGCACTCTTGTCTTAATAAGATTTCAGGGGTTGAACTGAATATAAAGCATAACTTGAGGTGAAAGGCCCCAAGTGGCATAGTCGTATATCAAGGCAGGACCACCTGAACCCCCCTTGTAGGTCACACTTACTCTTTAATTTTGACTTAGTTCTTCTTCCATCAGATAAAAAGCACGAATGCAACACGACATACCGAAATTTTGTTAAGGCAGGCATGCATTCTTTGGGTCTTTTTAATTTAAATTAGGCCTATAAGTTGAACTGTTAAAAAGCAGTTGCTACCCTCTCAGTGGACCTATGTGCTTTCTGTCACTGCCCTTAATTGCCTGCAAAGATCTCTGCACAAGGTAATTCAACTGTGCCATAACTTTTGCTTGTTAGCGAGAGAGTAAAGATGAGCACAGATGATACATGTGGGTGCTACAGACTTTTTAATAACTGGGCTTCTCAAAATCTTGCTAGGTAACGAACAGTCTCATGTGAAAACCAAAAAAAAAAAAAAAAAAACAACATGTAATTTATGGCCAGTAGTGCAAAGGTCTGCTTTTTCCTCTGTTTAGCCACATAGTTTATTGTGTTCTATGGATGGGATTTGAAGTAAGTCATGAAAGTAAGTCATGATGGAACTAAAGAAACAGGCATAAATAACGGTGAAGAAAGAGCAGCAAAACAAGAAATATGTATGATAAAAGTGGGCAAAATGCCCATTAAAATCCTATGGTGAAGTGAGGTCTTAAGTGCTACATTTAAAGCACCCAGACATTTTGAAGGTTGAAGAAATTTCACCTCTTTGACCGATATGTCCCAGATAGATAGAAACAAAACAACCACAGGTGATGTCACCTGATGTTCTATCAAATTGACTGATGTTGTAAAATGGTTCAGAAGAACACCTTTGGGCCAACCATAAAAATATTTAATCCAACCAAGGAGTTTTGAAAATCGCGCCCTCTACAGATTGGAACGGAAGCTTGTCTTAAGGCAAGTCAATTGTAGTTTTACTTGAACTACAGATCGCTACCCGATTGGGCAAACTTGTTTAGTGCCATTAAAGCCGATAGAGGGCCGCAGAGCAAATGCAGCAAGTATTGTTCACCTTGTTACGAGTTGATGGACCACCGAAACAATTTTGAAAACATTATTTTAAGATTTTAAGTTTTAAGTCTTTAGTGCTGCTCTAATGACTCAAATTTGAAAAAGATGTATAACACACACGCACCCCAATGACAGCATGATAGCAAAGATGGGGACTAGGAATGAAAAGAAGGTAGGCAGAGACATCAATAAATAGAAAAATAAACCGGTTTACACCCAACTCAATTTGCATCCCATAGTTGCATTAATGAACATTTAGCTCAAGAATATGTGCATCTGGGTGTGCTTCCATCAACTGTGTAATGCAAACAATTTATGGACATTAGCTTAATCAGGTGACACACTTCAACCAGTGGCTGGATTAAAGCATAATGTCGACAGGACAACATCTATAGATAGAAATACCGCAGTGTAAATATAAGCAAATTAAACCGTTACCATGGACATTAACTGTCTAATGTCTAATTTTCATCGCCAGCATTTTTCCTCTCTCAACTGATTAAAATTTACATTGACAACAGTATAATGCGACTAAACAAGTGTTTTCTAACAAGGATTTGTTACACACAAGTTAAACGTGCATTAACAAGTTAAATGGACTCCCAGCCTCAAAGGCCTTTGTCTTCCTTATTCCCCAGTCGCAATTTATGCATGTAGACAATGACCAAGTGTTCATAGAAAACACTAACCCGTTACCTGACCATTTTAATGGTGAGCTTGTCAACAATTCAATTCCTGGCGTTCCTTTAACTGAAAATCAGCAAATCAGAATACAGTATTTTATTTCTTTGGGCGAAGATACAAAAGTCTCTCTGGGCAAGTCCCCTTCTGTCACACTAATCTTTGTGATGGCTTCAGCCAGCTATTTTGGAGTAACAAGAGCAGGCCCTATCTGAATCAATGATGAGATATTCACACCATATCATTGGGTCATACTGACTGAAAAATTGTATGGTGTGAATTCTTGTTTGAATCTGAATTAATATCTGAATGTTTTTGAAAAATCTTGAAATTCCAAAGAAATATTCTTTATTTCCATAGACTTAAGTAATATTTTAACCATGGCAGCTTTCACATGCACCCCCGTTTTTTTGTTATAGCAAGACCGGTGTTGCTATGGACTCATATGCCATTATTTCCATTATTTATACGTAATTCACCTTTTGACCATGACCCATCATCATCAAAGATTTTCTGTTACTACCAGATTCAAATCACCACAATAAATGAGATTACAAAGGCACAGGAGAATATTTTTTTACCTAACCTTTATTACCTTTTCCCATCCAGCACAATCACAGTGACATACATGAATCAAGGCCTATTCGTCTAGAAATATTTTCCAATAATGACCGACAGACAATATGTTTTTCTGTATGTAATGCTGCTGAAGGCCAGTATCAAAATTGTTCAGGTGGTAAACTAGCTTATAAAAGGAAGAATGAAATATCTTTTTTCTATTTTCAACATGAAATTGCAACAGTCCCATTACAATATTTCAGTTCTAGGGTGGAGATTTGCTGCTTCCTTCTGCATCTGGTAATTCAGTGTTTTTTCTTTGAAAGGTGCATCTTGAATGGTTGATGTCTGGCTGGTCGTTTTGCTGTAGTTGTAAGCTACTATCAAGAGATACTGTGGAAAAAAAATAAAATAAAACGGTTGAGACATTTTGATAAATTACTATTATCTGTAGCATTTCCCTTTTCATGAAAACATGAAATGACTAAATTGGAAGAAGCTCTCCAAACTTTCAAAATGTTTTTTTTTTGCTTGTTTACCGTGACCTTTTTTTGCTCTCTCACTTTCTTGCACTCAATCATTCATTCTCTCTCTCTCTCTTACACACACACACACACACACGCAAACACAGACACACACGCACACACACACAGTCGCATACACACACACACACTCTCTCTCTCTTTATCTCTCTCTCTCTCTTTCTCACACACACATACAGTCACATACACACACACACACACTCTCTCTCTCTTTCTCTCTCACACACACACACACACTCTCTCTCTCTCTTTCTTTCTCTCTCTCTCTCTCACACACACACACAATTTCTGGATCCAGTCAATTAATTCAATTTTCACAATCCCACAGCTTTCCTCTTCACTGTCCCTTGTCGGACACCTTAATATTATTCAGATCTTCTAGCTGATACCTGATAGGTGATATGAAAGTCAATGATATTTTGGGAAGGAATGATTACAATTAAAACTCTGCAGGCAGGCACAGGAGATAATGATTGCTTAAATAAAAAGTTATCTCTGCCAATTACTCCAAGCTTGCTTATCAGGGATAATATGACCAGAATGCTGTGCAGAATGTTGATTAGATGGTGACACTTTTCTTGGCTCTCCTTGCCTTGTCCTTCTCGTGTCTGGCAAACATGTAAACAAGGCACATACAGCATGTCTCCAAGAAACATGCTTTTATAGCATTTCAATATCAGCATTAGCTTTGAGTGCTATCCAACTGAAATTTGAAACCCATTTATTTGTCCTTCTAGGTTTTTTGTTTTTGTTTTGGTAACTGCAAAGCAAAGCTATATTTCTAAAGCTGGTATGATTTTTTTTAAGAGAGAGAGAGAGAGAGAGAGAGAGTTTTTCACTACACTAGGGAGGTGTATTCCCCATTTTCTCAGTGACCCAAATGAGCAATCCTACTATCGTGTGCATAAAAAAGACAAGGTCCATTGCAGAGTTTACAGTTAGCACCCGCAGCTCTGTACAAAGCAGATAATCTCATTTATCTGGCTGTCTGGAGATGCCAAGGGAATGCGGAAGTTTACTACCCAGTAACAATTACTCATGGGACTTAACACACCTGCTGGGCCCCAGATGTGCTTCCTCATGTTTCTCCGAGCTATGGCCTCTGGAACTCTCCCTCAGGGTTTAGGCATCAGTGCTCGGACACAGGAAGGAGCTCGAGCTCTACCTTCTGTACAGTATTTATGAATGGTTGTTGTGTTATTTATGCTCGGATACCTTGGTGGTGTTTTTTTTGTTATTATTGTGAGGGATCTGTCACTGAGGGGCGCAGAGTGTTTGTAAATAAGCTTATGTGACGTTGGATGAAAAATGTGTGCTGATTTTACAGTCCAAATTTGATAAGGTGGAGGGAATGTTTTAAAAGAGGATCTTGTGGAATTTGGCAGTAAATCTTTCAGTTCTAGTGTGAAATTTCATAAATGTTAAATTAAAGCTTATTAATGTTTTTAAATTCTACTTGTTGTGGAGCACCTTCAGGAACATTATTTTAAATTGCTTAAATACGATGAACATGTGGATTTCACACTGCACTATCATGTTACTGTAAATCAGTACATTATCTTAAAACAACAGACATTGATGTTAATTTGCCCCTCAAATAAAATTTTGAATAAAATAGAATTTATGCATACAAAAGTCAAAAAGTGAGTTTTTTGTATAGTCCATAAACAATACAGTATTTAAGATCATTGCCCAGTTTGCTTTTGATTCAAAGTAAATAATTTGAATTTGTTAAAGCCCTAAAGTGAACCTTAATGTATGGATCAAAACATGTTACTGTAGAAATTTTACAATTTATGATTACTGTTTTTATTTATATTTAACATTTCTGCCCTAGGCTTGTGTGAAAAGAAATGTGTGATTTTTCTCCCCAAGATCCACATGATGCCCCTCAGGCATCTGTTCATGTCTTTCTTTACAAGCCATTTGAAATGGTAGGGTTTCTTTCAAGGGCACATAAGTTGTCCTGTGTCCCACAAAAAAAATATCAGCAAACAAAACTACAGGCCTTGTTTGGAAGCAGATGGTTTCTCTGCTGCTTCTTTTTTGTTGCGTATGTGTGAAGTGAGGGAACTCTCAACTTCTTTTGATTGAGGGTTTACAAAAGAGAACCAGCCTTGCAAGGCATTTGACTTGCATCTCTGTATATATTTGATGTGGTACTGCAAGCTTGCATTGGACAGACAGGATCAGATAGACCATGCCCAAGGTGAAATGATTTCTAAGCAGAAATTCTGTGAAAACAGAGCAGTATAATGATAATGATCAGGGGGATCGAAGATGTGGTCGGCAATGCTTCCTGCTTGAGCCTGTCTCATGCAGAGGACATGCTTTGTGTAGGATGACATTGGTGACTGAGACTCATAATCTTCGATCTCTGGAGTTTTTAACAAGATGAAGGGTGGAAACAACCAGGACCTGTCATTTACTACGGTTGTTGCCCTAGCGACCAGGGACCATTTTCTTTTCCTGATACCCTCCTCCATATTTGCAACATGATCTGAAGCTTGATGTCATTACTTTTCCTCCATGAGGTCTGGCTGTTTAGTTTTACATTTGAAGAGACATCTCACTCTTTCACAGTGGTCATTAACAGGCCTGAATACTGAAATTCACTAAGCTCAGGTATTCCTTTTGGTTTGTATCTAGTAAACAATTGACCCACTTCTTGAATTTCACATCATATCAAACTTTGTACGGCATTTTGGCCATTGAAGGAAATAATGATTGAGGCCAACTGGAAACAACTTTCGGTTTTGAAGAGACTTTACGGTTGCCCGGTCTTTGATATAGGAGATCCCTTACCCTGTTAATTGGTGGCAAGTCTGACAGGGCCCTCAAAAATGGCCTTTCTTTGTGACATGTCAAGATTTGAAGTGACGTTCAAAGCCAGTAAAGCGTAGATCTAAGTCTGGACCATCTCCTTTAATGAACCACCTGGAAATATATGTCAAGAGTGGAGATGATGCCCCCATTTTAATGTCTTACACGTCTGCACACTCAAATTTGGTTCTGAAATCTAAACTTGTAAATTACACCGTATTTACACAAATTATGCCTGGTCACAGCAGGAATCCATAATTATTTCCCTCCAGTGCATAACAGAAATACACACTGAATTTCTGCAGTCATGTGGACAATATCAGGGTAGCTTCAGCCATTCAGGCATGCTGATATTTTTGGGACAAGCCCGCTTTAAACATGGGTTTCTCGTTTAAGGAAGAGGTCATTAGAGCAGACACAAGCCTCTGTGTATCTTCTGGGAAAGACTGCCATATTCCCTTCCAGAGTGCTAATGTTCACAATCGTACTTTTGGCAGTTTGAATGCGGGAATTGTTAACAGAAAGAAACATTGCAGTTGAAGTTATTGGTTGCACTTTATTTGAAAAGTGTCATTAAAAGAGTGTCCCTGACTAACAATAATAAACTAAAATGACGTCAACAATAATGAAGTCATAGATATTTAGGGCTTTTTGCCATATGTGTTGGTTCAGTTTTGGTTTTCGTAATGTCAGTTTGACATTGTTTGGGGTGCAATTACTATGGCAACTTACCAAACAACGTTTTTGTCACGACAGCTTGATATTAACCTTAAAAATGCAACTTGTTTATGCTTTTGTTTTCTTAACAAGCATTTTTTATTTTGGGTGGAGCATCAACAACAAAGTTTCTCTGTAATTCATCTGTATACACCAGGCTGAATCATGTGTTTTCACTCAAGAGCTGTGAAGCTGTCTGTAAGTAAAAGAATAAGATAATTTTACAGAGCATAGGTTTAATGTGAACGTTAACATTATTGAATTGGGTAAGACAAAATGATAGTTTCATTCTGTTAGTATTAGCTGGCAGCTTCCTGTTCGGTCTGTGGCCAACTTACATTGCAACAATTGTTGCATTATTTTTCTGGTAACATCATTATTCAACTCTTGTTTAAAGTCAGAAACAGGGCATAATGTATTGCTGTCATTGTGATGCTTTTGTTTGCAATTTACAAATAATTGCTGCCAAAAAGCATGCTGTGATTACTGTGATAGAATACCCGGGACAGACATCTGCTTTTAACCGATGGCATCAGTGTCAATCCAAGTAGTTGAGTATCTTTGAATCGAGTTTACAACTGCTCTTAAAACTCTAGCTTGCAGAAAAGACTCACTGCACTTCAATGCTGTTGAGAGTGTAATGACAGTAAAAGAAATTGTTTAATGTATACAGTATGTAGCAGCAATTTGCCTACCTGTATAACATTTGATGGAAGTGGCTACATAAGATGTGAGAGTGGTGTACAGTACACACATTAAAATAAACAAGACCAATCTTCTCCAATAGTTTTTATGCTCACTGCATAGAATGCCTGAGTTGGGTGTCTGCTGTAGAAACCAAACCATCCATATTTCCTTCAAATGGAACATCGGTGCTGCTAGCAACTGTGTGGCAATCTGGAATTTTTGCCTTTTCATTTGTCTGAAAACAAGCAACAATTACTGTCAATATCATCACAGTTCTTATGTAAAAGAGCTTCCAAGCCTAACCCACCGGTGCCTGTGTTTTTCTATGTATTGTTTTGGGCTGTTATCACCGCAGCTCGCTCATCTTGAAGTCATTGACATTCACAGATAAATAATTCATTACCACAATCGAGCAGGTGTTCTCCCTGCATCTCTACGTCTCATCTTCAGTAAATCCACAGCAAATTAAATACTGCAATCAGTTAAAAACGCTGATAACTCCCAGTAGCCACCCTGTGCTTAGTAGATAGCAATCATGCAAAGGAGAAACTTGTTTCATTGAACATGGTGTTTTTCAGAAGTTGAAATTGAATCAAGACAAACTCGTATATCTATGATTGCAAAAAGGAATATGGTCGTCTAGCAGCAAAAGTGGAATCCCCTATGGTCCCAATGTCCTCAGAATTAGGTATTCCATCATTTCAGCAATTTTGGAGTTGATGTGGAAAAACCTGGTGGCAAACCCAGAGGTCAAAGGTCACCAGGTGCTCTCTCACAACATGGTCACAAGCCCATGTACCACATTTGAAACTGATACACCACAGGGTTGCTGAGACACTGTATGACCTTACTTCTTGTTTGGCAGGTTTACCGTCAATTTCGATTGGCTCAGGCAGGCAACCACTTTGAAATATAAAAACACCCACTAGCAAGTTTTGTGAGGAATCGTCAAAAGGCCCTATGAGCTGATTTGTATAAAGATTGGACAAAATGTGTTACCTGTGAGAAACCGGTTTCACCTTCAATATAACTGAATATGGCAGAAAATAGCACTATCTAGAAGTAAAAAATTATCAACTTATTGGTGTTCTCCGTGCCTCCGCACCAGTAAAAGATTCAGACAGGCGGGGAGGCTACACCAGATATGTTATGGCTGCGTTAAGTCTGGTTAAGTGAAAGACGTATCTGCTGTAACAGTTAGATTCCACTATAATCAATGGCACTGATACACCAAACATGGTGGCGCTACGTCTTGCCGCAATGCAGCTGCAGAAAGAGACTGCAGAAGTTCTTTTTTTTTCCGCCGCAAGGCATTTTGGCATGTCATTTTATAGAAACGTGTCAGAATCTGCATTTATAAATGTATTTATATGGTCATTAAATTTATGTATGTACGCTATGTAAAATAAATAAACACAGTCTCGAGTCCTGTTGCTATGGAAAAAATTGAAGAGTTCAGATGCAAAAGCCTCTAAAAGCCATTTCAATTAATTTACAGAAATATATTTTTTAAATTTTGATGAACTATCTATTCAGTCCAAATCCAATCTGATTTGTTTTTACATAATAAAAAGAATTGAATAAAGAATAAAAATAAAATTAGTTTTATACTGATTACTTATAAAATATTATTAAAACCTCCTTTTTGAATATTTCTGAAAATGGGTTTAGAGGCTTTTGCATCTGAACCCTTCAATTACAGTATTTTCACAAAAAGGGAGGGTGTAACGCACTCTAAAATGAAGTGCTGGACAAAAGAGCAAAGTGTCGCACTCTCTGAGATTCTATTCTTTTATTTAAAAGTCGATGACGTTTCGGCCATAATAAACTTTTAGGCTATATGATCCAAGTGAATAGAGTTGGCAAGTAACCCGGAAGCCTGTAGTTTAACGACATCCGGTCCCTAAGGTTTTTCCCCTATGGGAAATCCAGTGTTAATTTTGGAGCCCCGTCTCAAATAAGGTGTGAGCGAAAGTGTGTGAGTAGACAACCTAGGCATTTGATGGAGGATGTTAAAAAAACATGATATGAACGACGGGTTTGCAAATTTGGAGTCTAATGACAAAATAAATAAGATGTTGCTATCCCTAGGCTAAAGCAGGAAGACCGGTTGACTACACTGTTAGCGGCGTTTGTATTGAATGTCATGTACATGAAGGCATAGACACCATGGTAACCAGAGCTATACAAAACCGTGCTCGGCCTCATGTCATTCCTTTTCAAAGTCGACATTGTGCAGGCTTTTAAAACAAACTTTGTGAAAGATGTATCTATTGTTGACTGTTGTAATCGTTGTAAATTACATTGAATTCTTGTAAATACAGAACATATTGTATTTTAAATAATTTTACAGTTTTTTGAAAATGACGTAAAAGGTAAGAGACAACTCCATGTAGTTCTTAATTTTTCGCTATTAGCAGAGGGATAGCAACAGTCATTTATCATCGTTATTATGCGTCTAAAAAACACACACGGACGACGTTGCTACTCATTGATGAAAAACAAATACCTAGGTCCTTGTAGGTCAGACACTGCCATATATGTTGTATATGTTGTTTTGTTAATTAAGCCATTCATTTTCCCATAGGGGATTATCCCTTTGGGACTGGAAGTAGGAAAATGCTAACCTGCAGCATATAGAATGACGTGGTTGACTTGCCAACTCTATAGACTACCACTATGTTAATGGGTGATTCTTCTGATCCTTGATCACATGATTAGGGGTGTGGTCTACAGTTCACACCCACAGGCCAGAAGATATCTTCTGTCATTCACATCTCCAATCAGAATTGTTTTCTGGATGGAAAGTGAAACGTCTTCAAGCTCAAAAAGACGTCTAGTTACTTTAACTGAACAAGCAAAGGAGATTCTTGCATTTGACTTAACACATATACATATACAGCCAGTGTAGCATGTCAAACAGAAAAAGGTAAGCTTCCAGAACGCGTTGCGCCTTAACGTATTCCAGTGTAGCCCTAGTGTCAGATCAGCCATTTGAGCATACTATAAGGGAGACCACTTTGAAACTTAACACAATACAACAATACACCCAACACCCAATATTACCTGGGTTGATACTTATGTTATAAAAACAGACTTTTGTTATGGCAATGACTTGGTCTAAACCCCATCACTATAAAGACCCATTGTGTATTTGGACCTAGGAAAGGATTAAGTATTTAGCATTCATGGATTATGTTCTCCTTCGAATGTACACATTCTGGTTCCTGGTCTTTGTTGACACAGGCCTACTGCATTATGGGTGTTAATCTATAATCAGTGACTATAGCGGAAAACATATTTGGAGGTAACACAATATTTTGTAACAACAATATTTTGTTAAATTTGTAATCAGTGTCATCCAGGGCTGGCAGTTGATCATTGGGAGATTTTTTTTTACTAGAAACGTGCTCAAGAATTGAGAAATGTCCTCAAGAATTTAATGTATTCATACATATCATACATGCTTTAAGTCAAGGGAAACTATTCTCAGAGAACAATGGTTGGCTGTTTTCGTGCTATTCTCTGTTTGTGCTCTGAAGCTTTCATTACATAAAGGATATTGTTTTCTTTGAGTGCATTGGTTATGTTTACATATATATGTTTCGCTGAAAGTTCAAGAGAAGAATTGGCAAGCAAGTTCATGATAGATAGCCTAGAGATGGATGGAGATACTTTATGATGAAAGGCAGTTCCCTTGAATGTAAGTTTAAGCTTTAAAAAAACATGGCCTCATAGTGAAGCACTGAGACAAAGACAATGCCAGTCGAGCCTCTTTTTTTTACATTTGAGTTCATCCATTAGTTTGAGTGACGGTGTTCCGTACGCAGCAATTATTAGCAACAAACCATATGCCTTGTGTACAGGAACAGGCATCCTCTAACAGTCTGCATCTTCCTCACACTCTACTACGCTGTCTTCTCCTGTGAGTGATGGATTAAAACAGCATAGGCTACTGAGGGGATCTCTGATGGTATCACTGCAGCTTAAATCAAGTGGGCTGTGAA